>JARBWK010000004.1:106599182-106824643 GCA_030556195.1 Anolis apletophallus
TGGTTTCAGAGGCATGGATAAATTTCAGTCTGTATGGGATGCATGAAGAAGAACAATATTCACTGACACAGAATAGAAAACTCTCCTCATATGGTGCCATTTTCCTGTCTCTTTTTATTATAACCCCCTCCCCCAATATTTATCAGACATGCAGGAAATTAAACATGCTATTATAGAAATGTTTGTTTGTTTGTTTATACAAATATGTATTTATAAACTAACTCAACTTTTAGGGAATCAGATTTACAGAAAACATTGCATATTAATAAAATATAATGTGTTAAATAAAATGGCTTGTTTTCAAAATTGCAGCAATTAAAATGTTTAAGAAAGATGAAAAAATAATGCACTTTTAAAAGTTACTTTTCTGAAACTTAAGGACTGGCAGGTCCCTATCTTTCAAGAATAGAAAATTTACTTTGAAGACAATCCAATAAAAAGGCCAAGATTAAGCACATAAACACCTTATTTATATAGGTATCACTGACTCAAGAAAGAACCCAAACTAAATCATGGCCCTTAGGTAAAATGTAATCTTATTCAAAACTGGTTCAAAATTTAATTGATATCCATATCCACAATTGTTCTGTCTTCTTAGTATCATAGCTCAGCTTCACAATCTTTCCCAAAGTTGCTATTGGGACCAATTTTGGAGTTCTGCACTTCCCTCAATCATGTAGGTGTAAAAGAGGTATAAAGCTGGATGTCCAAATTTCTATTATTTTTCTGAGTGGTTTCATCTACAGAAGAAATAGCATTGAGGCTGTGCTAGATATGGCATTAAGCCCTGAAGAGGGCAAACATACAGTGGAACAGGAGTCCCACAGCAGCATCTTTTGCAGCAGACATATTAGTCAATGTAGAAAGAGTGCTTGGGGAAGTTTAAACTATAAATTTGTAGTTTCTTAAGGTGGCTCTAAACAGAGACAAAATGCTGGTTCAGGGCCACATTGTGATCATACAGAGGCACTGTCAACCATCTTTGTAGTGGGACACCAGCTCCAGAGCCTAGCCATGCCGAAGCCAGTTTGGCACAGCTGGGAATAAGCTGGCTTACCTTTATCACCCCCTCCCCCTGAAAACTCCACAGAAGTCCAGCATGGGTAAAATGGGAGTAGTTACAGAATGCACTGCCTTACTGAGACTTACTAGCTAAGGGTGAAATCCTATATACAGTTTCCTGGAAGGAAGGGCTGCTGAATACAATGTATTTTGCTTCTGAATAGACATGCATAGGATTCTACCATAAAAGAACAAGAGCAAAGGATTACTGCCCATGTTGCTGCTGTACCTTTTGAAACAGAACAGTTTACTGAATTCATCTTTTGTATTGTTTGCCTGTTTGAGTCACATGTGCTCTAGGCTAAGTAGCTGGGATGGTTGCTGGGTTACCATTGCTCCACACAGAACAAGTTCTTCACCCTTGAGTGACCCAAGAAGCAACCACTATGGCTTCTCTCCATTGTGACTGTAGTACTACTGCTTAAGCAATGCATTGTTACAGCCATAACATCTCATTTCAAAGTAGGGTCTGAAAGCTAAAAAGAAGTGGGTTATGTACCTTCCGCCCTGCTAACTTATGAAGAACATCAGAAGAATTTGTACTATAGGAATGGAAAAATTACAATAGTACTGTAGGTCCACTTTATTTTATAAAATTATATTTCTCCACCCGAAGAAGACTGTGTATAAGTCGAAACTGGTCGTGGTGAGGAATATCTACACTCAAGAACTTGACTGAATGAATTATCTCTCATAAGAGAGTAAATGAAACTATTACCTTAAAGGCAGAATCTGCCTCAAAGAACCTGTATTGCAAACTCTATCCTACTAGGGTAGAAGATCTCAAATAGGAAACAGAAACTCTTCTCAATTAATATCATTTTTTCTTCAAAAGACTACAATCAGTATTGTGAACACAACATACTTATACTTATTGTAGAGTTTTGTTTATTGTATCTTGTACAAGCTGTGAAATATATGCTTGGAACTGTTCTGCTTTGGTAACAGTGGACCTGCTTGTCTTGTTGGTCTCAGGGAACCCATTTCTTTTTAATTATATTAAATGTTAGCCAGCATGTAGGCTCTCCTGTAAGAGGGGTTGGTGAGCGCTGCAATATAAAAGGCTGGATTTCCCTGTATGAATGGAATTGTCATGTTCATAGGTGAACAGGATTTGTTGGCCAAGCTCAACAATTGATTATAGTCCCTTTCTAGCAACCTCTTTTGATAAGCATAAAGATCTCGGTGAAAGTTAGCAAGTTCAAGAAGTTGCTATCATAGCAATCAGGGTTTAACCAAATGGGTGCTCCAGCAACCATAACATGAAGTAGCAGTTTAGACTTAGTATTGATGTTAGTGATTAGCACAGACATCCTTGAAAAATTAAAGCAACTATACTGTTCTCCCCAAGCTTAACTGAACCTTTGGTTTGTTTGTTTTTTTTCTTAATCATAATGAAGCTGCTATTAGGAACAGGTCTTGCATCACTTTTGAAAGATTAACATATTTATTGTGGCATCAGCTAAGTGGATTTGGACTTAGTTCCCTTGATGCATCTGACAAACTGGCTCAAGACCACTTGTTGTAATTCAGTCCTCGGCGTTGTCTGATAGTGTAGCACAGCAGTTCTCATTTGTGCCTGGAGGGCAGGGGACAGGGCCTGGGGTCCCATTAGCTTTAGAACCGGCCGTGCTAGAACAGGATTCTGAGGATCAGCTAGATGACTGGGGTGAAGGGCAGCTTTCCCCGCAAGGGCCTCTTTCGCCCACAGAGAGCTTGGCCTGGGAAGAAATGTGTTTTGGTCCAAGGGATGATTCAGATCACCAGGTGCAGTCTGATAGCGATCCAGGGAGTTATGAACACCCGGGAGGGAGATCTTCCCAGGAGCCCCCTGAGGAAGATATGGAACAAAGCGCATGGGAAATGGCTAGGGAGGAAAGCTCTCAGGGAGATAGCAACACATCTGCCGAGAGACAAGGTCGAACCTTTGATAGGAGACGGAACATCGAGGCTAGTAGGAGGGATTGGTCCCGGGCCCTAGACCGGCCGAGATCCGTCAGCAGGGATTGGAGACGACGAAGCCTAGAGCGTCGAGGACCTCAGCCGAAGGATTAAGTATAGGATCCGTGGGAACGAATCCTCAGTTCTCCGGCCACGTCTTACCTGAATAGGCGTGAAGCGGAGTGGGGCCACGAGCCAAGCTGTGGTCATCAAGCCTTGCCTTGCCTTGCCTTGCCTTGTTTCCTGATCCGCATTGGTTTGCGGAGCCTTGCCTTGTTTCCTGATCCGCATTGGTTTGCGGAGCCTTGCTTTGTTTCCTGATCCGCATTGGCTGCGGAGCCTTGTCAAGCTTTTTGCCTGTTTGCTTCGTTATTTTGGACATTCTAACTTCAAGCCTTTTGAACTATATCACTTTATATTGGACTATATTCTTTGGAACTGTTTTTATACTCAATAAAGTAGTTAGCCTTCAGTACGTCTCTGTGTGTGTGATTAAGGGGCCCGCCAAGTCCGTGCATTGTGACAGATAGCTGAGCTGGAGTCAGCAGAAAGAGGAATGCCAGCAATTCCAGCCTTGATGAGTTAGAGCAGAGGAAAAGAATTCGGCAGATGCTTACATCTCCCACGGATTCAGAGTCCTTTGAGGGATTTCATGGAGATGTGGAACTTGAGTCAGAAGAGAGTGATACTGAGCTAGATTGGACTTTGGTAAAAGAAGTTCAAGATGTATGTAATGCTGACTCAAATAGTGACACATTTATGGGGTTTGACAGTGACAAAAGACTGGCCCTCTGAAACTTCTGGGAATGACTGGGAAATACTAAGTTTTGAGAAATGCTGGGGAACCTGGAGAGATGCTCAAAGAGCATCAGCTGCAGAGAGGAATGCAGCTGTTTCGCCTGAGCTAGAAGGGTGTGACTCAGATGAGTCTGATATTTATGGTTATAAATTGTGGGTTTGGGAAATGACTCCTTGCGGCAGGCAAGGAGTTGTGTCTGGTATCCTGTTACCTTGATATCTTGTTATCTTGACGTCCTGTGACCTTGGCATCCTGTTTTCTGGTATCGTGTTCTTGACTACTCGTAAGTTACAGTTTTTACTCTGCCACCTTTTGGGATTGGAATGCTGCCACTACTGTAGCTGCAGTTTGGGAAAGGTTTTGGGTTTCAATGTTCTGCTTTTTATCCAGCTACAGCCGTGTGTTCCTAGTGGCAGGGTTTGACTCCGCTGGATCTTCTGTGAGTTTCAAGCTACAAGACTGGTATTGTATTACAAAGGAGGGAGGTTGACAATGTGATTTCTGGGGATTACGATGTGTGTTATCCCTATACATTTAGCTCCTGTTTGGATCTTGGACTGTATCCTCGTTTTCCTCCATCATTCTCCTGCCCTTGACCTCGGATAGGTTTTCAGACGCTTTTGGATCATCCCACGAAGGACGTCACAAGAGGGCGTCCTGAGTTTGTTTTGGCTTCTCCTGCAGTGTTTTTTTTGGGCTTTCCTTGGGTTTTTGTGATTTTTTGCCGGTTTGGCTATGTTTTTGTTAGTCCCATTCCTTGTAAAATAAATGTTTTGTTATCCCCTTTACATTTGGGCTTGGCTCTAATTGGCGTCTGATTTACAACACCACTTCTCTTGACTTAATCCAGACCTTAGAGACCAACTGAGCTACCTCTCTTTGAAACCTGTTAAGGATTGGTGAAATATTATCTAATAACATATACAGGTCTGATTCCTTTCAACAGGTCTTAATGAAATGTAATCAGATTGTGTTGGTATTTCTTATCCTTCAGGGTTCACAATTTCTAGGGACATTGGAAACTGACCCAAGTGTTTTCACTTCACATTTTTAGCAAAAGAAAGAACCATTTTTGATTAGCATTGTAGTCTGTCTCATGTGGCCAGCCTACAGTGGGATTAAAGTTGAAGAGACATAAGTAAGCAGTGTACTTCAGTCCACAAGCTTAAAAAAAGAAGAAGACTGTATTTATAGACTAACAAGTTTAATATAAGAATTATAACAGTGACATTTTATTATTGAAATGTAATAAAATCACTTTGAATCTTCACAGATTTCCTTTCTGTCCCTGCAGGCATCCTGAAGGATGAATATGAGAGCAGTTGTGAATCAAATATAATTCAGGACGTAATAAATAAACTCAGCAAACAGCCCTGAGGGTAGATTCAACATAGGAACTTCCCATCTTTTAACTAGCTATAAAAAAGAGCCTTAAGATATTATGTTTGGCAATATCCTCACAGCTCTACTCAAATCCTGAGCATCTCTGTGTTCAAAGCTTGTAATATGTCACACAGGCTCCCAACACTTTGAATAATCTACAAGAGCAGTAAAGACTAATTTGTCCTTTTCTAAGATATCCAATATAACCTGATGCTCTTTTACTCACTCCTGAGACACAATTCTGTTTATCATAGTTTTCAGAAGCAGATTCAAATCACTATCCACAGATGACATTTTAAAGTTGATTTAGTTTTGTCATTTATTATTGATCCCACTAAGAATAAAGAAAAATTGCATTCTTGGTTTAAAAACTAAACAGAACCTCCTGAAATGATACTATTTTGATTCTTTACTTAGCACTGACTCCATTTTTCTTTCTTGTTCAACCTGTAGCCAATAAAAAGATGATTGCTGGAATTCTATATTATCTTTACTTAATGAAATAGTCAGTTTGACTCTCTCTCAGGCCTCATCTATACTGCAATATAGTTTCATAATGCAGTTTAACTGCATTATACAAGTCTACACTGCCATAAAACGCATCTCAATGCAGTTAAACTGCATTATGAAACTCCATTATATGGCGGTGTGGGTGGGGTTTCACTCACACACATTTTCTGGCATTAGGGACACAGGAACACCACAAAAGTGGAAAACTGCAAAATAATAAAATTGCTATTTTTTCCTGAGCAAAAACTTTTCTAGGAATATCTAGTTTCTCCAGCATAACTCTATGGTACTATTGGAAGAAGTAGAGATATCTAGAGAGGTGTTCTTGTCACAAAAAATGATATGCAGATTTGATGTCGATTTCATATATGGGAATGAATTGAGATGAATGGAAGAATGAATGAGTTGAGCTAACTATTTTGGGGACAACAACCTGAATATTAAGGCCTATAATCATTAACTACCTGTTTGCTGGACTGTAATTAAAAGTTGCTAATGACAGCTGAAAAAGTAAACTGTGATAAGGAATTTGACAATGATAACAGAAATGTTTAAATGTTAATAAGGAAGGCAACACAAGGCTAACACCAATCAAGAAGAATCAACATTTGCCAGGTGGTGAAGACTCTACAGGACAATGATTTACTACATTAGCAGAATATTCCTATAAAAAACTCAATCTAATAATTCTCAAGTGTGGCTGAATACAGGAGTCTGTTTGTGTTTAAAACTGTGCATTTGCATCCTGTGCATGTTTGCCAGGCCTCATTTTGTTTAGTGCCTCTTTGTAGTTGTAGGCTTAAGATCTTTGGTTCCGTGGGTGGGAGGTGCTCATCACCTCAGTTTTCCCCTCTAATTGTCACTCCAGTTTTTCCCTCCAAATTTTACCTTTGGCCGCCTTCAACCAGCTCTGAATCTAAATAGGAAGGATTCACCCTCCACCCTTATAGGGATTCAGTATCTGGGGTCTGTCAACCTCCGTGGTTGTTGATTAGAGAAGGGAATGAGAAACATCACCACCTGACACCCATCGACTGAAGAAAGGAACTAAGTAAGCCTGTTTGAATTCTACAACTTTATAGACTTTACAATTAAATAAAGAGCCAATCACCTGCAAATTTGTGACTTGTTAAAAATAAAGTTTGTTAACTTCTTCAAGAGCTTTGTTCCATGGGGACTTTGGAGACCCTCTCTTTCAGAGGAAGGCACCCATAATCCCCTGGGCATAGGATTTGCAGTAATCCTATCAGTCACTCTCCATAGGCCCAGGTGCGACGGCATACACCCGTTATACTCTGCTCTATGGGAAGGAGAGAGATAGTGTACATATGGAAAGTGGCAGATTTGCATGGGAGCAGTCTGGTCACTTAGGCCTACTTTCTCAAGGGAAAAGTGCATTTTGGAGTCTTATTAAATTTTGTGCAGGGAGTCAGGTTCTACTGTATGGAAAACAGAGAGCTGGTCCTTGGCATTGTTCTTAGGGAAAATGAAGTTTTGGAGTTTATATTAGATTGAGTCTTTTATGGAAATTTTGGAATTATGGGTTGGCAAGCTTCAGGGAAGCAGAGTCTGGCCTAAGAGGTGTTCTTCTCCAGGAGACTCCAGGAGAAATTGTGATGTATGCATGAGGATGAATGCATGTACATGTGTGTTAATGGTGATTGAAAATGTAATTCTTCTTTGTGTGTTTGTTAGCCATGTAATTGTAAATCCAACATAGTTGCATAGAATCTGTATGTCTGCATGTCCGATGTCATTCTTTGTGTAAAAGTTCTGACACTGGAAATTGCAATTAAAAGAACCTATGCTTTAAAATTATTGAAAAGGTATTCATGACAAATGGATGATGAAGGCAGAATATTCTTTTCCAATGAGGGAAAGTTATGCATAACATTATTTCTAGGAATTTCTAGGATGGATCCACACTGCCCTATAATACCAGGATCTTATCCCAGATTATCTTCTTCTCCCAGATTATTTTATCCCAGATTATCTGGCAGTGTAGCATAAAATAATCCAATTCAAAGAAGATAAACTGGGATCAGGCCCTGGGATATAGGGCAGTGTGGATCCAGTGTAGGTCCTCCAGCATGATTCTATGAGCAACTTCCTGCAAATGTTAACCATATAGTCTCACAGGAGGACCTAGAGTTTCCTGGAGAACATTTTGAGCAAACCCATGAATAATCAAATTCACAAAAGACAAATCTGCAAATTAGGACAGCTGGTTGTTCTTAGCTCATATGTTTTGCAATAGTCGTTATGTGTATGGGTGTCTGATGCATAATGGGACCAATTTGTCTTGGTGCCTGTGTTGAAGTAGAAGTCGTCTGGCTAATTTTGGATGTGTCCTTCAGCAGATAATTCAAATTGTTGTTCATTTTGTTCTTCCTAAGCAATACTTATCTTTGCTAAGTGGTTACAAAACTATTAAATTATTTGTTTGTTGCATCTTGGGAACTTTCTTGCAAAAGGTTCAAGAAGGATTTTTGATAAAAGCTCATTTATTATGTGCAAACTACTATTATTTATTCATCTATTTATAATGCTATTGCTGCAAATTAGAAACAAATGAGCCGATTTCATTCTTATTCAGGATGCAACATGTTACTGACATTAAGGAGCATTTTAATGTCAAAGCAAAGATGAGAAAGTGCATGAATATTCTTTATACCCATAATTCTCAATGCATTCGGTTCAATGTATTAAATATAAAATTTCACTTGTGTCTTTTCACGAGCTATTACACAGCCCAAAAACAACAACAACAAATCTTGGTGTCTTGTTTTTTTAGACCTTCTTCCTGGAGTTATTTGGGGCTCTGATTCAGAAAATTGCATTGGCTGGCCACACCAGCTCTAGTTTCTTAAATATGATTATCATGATTTTATATGGGTGAGCAGATGAAGGCTGGTACATGGCATATGTTCTTTATCTCAAAAAATAATATGAGAAAACAGGTGCCAGTTTTGGAATCAGCAGATCAAACATACTCAGAATCAAGTCTAACATTTGAGGCATCAAAATGTGTGTTGGACAATGTTATTTCTTAGGGAAGTTGCTTGCACCCTTATTTTGTCTCCATCTTTCAGTTCCTTTTGATTTACCTTTACATTTTTGTTCCAGTCATCCACCATTCTGATACAGAGCATTCATTATCTAGAATTCTGAAATATTTTGTTTACGCCCTTCAGTTCTAGGCATGGATTAGAACCCAAAAATCGCAATTCTAAAATCAAATGGGGGATTTTTTTATTAGTAATAGAAAGACTTACAAAAAAATTTCCAAAAGTTCTAAAATGTAACGTAATTACTAACGAAATTCTAAATTGGTTCTAAAGTCTGAAAAGCAGGAAACAGGACTGACACTGTTTTAAGCACAGGCAAATCAGGGGCAACATTTCCCTTGGTTTCCTTGCAGGGAGAGATAAAGCATTAATATATTATTATTATTAGTATTAGTATTATTATTATTAAATAAAATAGTCAAGGCTTGCTTCTCCAGAGCATTTATTAGAATTAAATAATAAATTCTAATAGTAAGAATGTAGTAAGGGTGATAGTGACCTGGAGGGTATGAGGAACGTGCTCTTGGTAAACTAGAACAGGGCTGTCCAACTGGCCTGGGTCGGGTTATATCTTAGCAGGAAAGGGCCGCCCGCACGGCCCCTTTCCTGCTAAGATACAACCCGACCCAGGCTTGGTTGGCTTATATCTTAGCGGGGAAAGGGCTGCCGTGCGGGCGGCCCCTTTCCTGCTAAGATATAACCCGACAGGCTTGGGTCAGCTTATATCTTAGCGGGGAAAGGGCTGCCGTGCAGGCGGCCCTTCCCCGCTAAGAAATAACCCGACCCAGGCCTGGGAAACAGAGGAAACTCGGCCCGGGCTGCTCCAAAGCGCGCTTTGGAAGCAGCTCGGGTTTGATTCGAGGAATTTTCTCCTGTTTCCCAGGCTGTCTCTCAGAAGTGGAGGGAGAGCCTGGAGAACAGGAGGAAATTCCTCAGATTGGGAACTCGCGCAGGGGTTAAGGGAGGCATCGATGCCACCCTTTGCTCCTGCGAGGTCCCAATCCAACCCGTGTTCCCCTTAATACGGCAGCCCTTTCCCCGCTAAGATATAAGCCGACCCAAGCCTGGGTCGGGTTATTTCTTAGCGGGGAAGGGGCCGCCTGCACGGCAGCCCTTTCCCTGCTAAGATATAAGCCGACCCAAGCCTGGGTCGGGTTATTTCTTAGCAGGGAAGGGGCCACCCGCACAGCAGCCCTTTCCAGGCTCCTTTCCCTGCAGTTTAAAGCGCGTTTTTCCTGCGTCCTCCAGCCGCTCTAGGACTTCCGGTTTCGATCTCTCTATGGTACTGGCTGGTTTTTCTCTTCCTGGAGGCAAGGCCTTTCAGATAAAGTAGGCCTCGAGCATGGAAAGGCCCCATCTGACTATGAGTAATGTCTGGGATTTTGGATTTTGGAGGGGGTAATAGGGAGCCTTCCGAAATATTTAGAATTCTAACGAAATTTTGGGCCCAGGGGGTTCGAAAAAGAAAGTCCACTTCCGGGATTGGCCTTGCGATCCGTAAAAACTTGAAAGTCCCATTACATACGAATCACTTACGAATTCTTTTGATTTTCATAACTTTTTTCTCATGCCTATTCAGTTCCTTTTTATTTACCTTTCCCCTTTTTATTGTTTTAGTCTTCCACCATTCTGATACTGACAGAGTATTCCTTATCTAGAATTCTGAAATACTTCAAAATCTGAAATTATTCACATATGTGTCTGAGATTTGCCCTTCATGCACAAAGTTATTCACATTGTTATATAAAATAACCTCCATAGACTATTGTATATCAGATGAGTTTAAAACTCAAACAAATTTTATGTTTAGAGTTGGGTCACACATGTACTGTACCTCATTGTGTAAGTAAACAAAAATACATTTATTCCAAAATCTGGGGGGCGGGGATCCCAAGTCCAAAAAATATAAAGTCCCAAGCACTTTAGATAAGGGATACTCTACCTGTAAAAGAACAATTAATAAATGGCCTCAAAATGTGTATCATATTTTTCCCAACTCCCTTACAAACAGATCCACACATATAAAATGGACAATGTAAATCTTGACCTTCCACACCAAGTTACTTTGTTCTGCTACATTGATCAAGGATGACATTGAATTACAGACAGGTATAAATGCGCAACTAAGAAAGCTAATCCAAGGTCTCAGTTTGCCAAAGCACTAACAATTTACTTTCTTGTACCTAGCTGGTATTATCTGTAAATATTAGACAAATCCCAAGGCTGGCATTTAGAAATTAAAAAAGCATTTCTGGTTACCCTCGTAATTTTCTGATACATGTTTTCTGAAGCACCACAAGGTCCCTTGCAACTCCTGATGAATGCAGAAACAAATCTGGGAGTAGATTTTTATAGTATCGGGTTCAGAGGTATAATTCACAAGAAGTCTGTCAAGCTGAGTTTCCTATGTTGCTGTATTGTAAGGGCAAACTTATTAAATAATCATTTCTATCATAGCCTGGTAGGACTGACACAAACAATCCCCAAAAGTCCATTATTGTGCAACTTTTGTGAATGTGTCTGCCATCCCATTGTTTCTTGGGAGCTAAACTTTGTTCTAGGATTAATTTTTGTTTCTCTTTGTCTCCATTTTTATACAGTTTTTATTTATTTATTTACATCTCAATTGGCACCCCCTTGACATGGGGAGAGGCTTGCGTACCCTAATGAAGTTGTGAGCTATGCTGGCGGTGGCATAATATCCACCAGTAGGGCCTCCCATACCAGACAGGTCACAACTGAAGGATCTGACAAAGAGCGTCAATGGGTAGGATGGACTCTCTAGCCTTTTCACAACCATCATAGGAGAAGGAAAACTCAAATTTCAAACCCGGGCAGATGGTGCTCGTCTAACCCTGTAAGGTCAACCATCTAGAGAAGGAAACTCAAATCAAACCTACAACCTGAGGACCTCGCTGCCATCATCCAAGCTTGCTAGGCCCCGGCAGACGAACCTTTGGTTTAAAGGGTGAGGCCAGTTCTGTGTACGCTGCACTCCACCAGAAAAATCCATTGCACAGGCTCGAAGGACACATCTAACTTCCGAAAAAGCCCTGTAGTGATAGGCAAGAGACAAAACGGCAGGTGGAAAGATGCACTGGAAGCCGCAGACCCAACCCTGCATGTAGGCGGTTCAGGACCTTGGTCGCTTGAGACTGACCCAGGAGATGACAGTCTTGTTCGGCAGCATCCTGAACGACCAAGCAGCCTTTTTTAGGAAGAGCACTGTTTGCTCCATATGGAGAAGGGCCTAGGAAAGGTGGTCTAATGAAAGCTTATCTCCATCTACCCAGTTGGCTAGCCGCGGCCAACGGGCATCTTCTAATGCGGTTGAACAAAGACAAAGAAACAAAGGCCAACACCTGCCTGCAAAGGTGCAAATAGACGGACTCCCTGAAACAACATCTCAGGCTCGGCCAGATTGATCACCAAAAATGGTCCACCCTGGCCTCACATCGGGAGGCATGGATATGGACTATCCACAATGCTGCAGCCTCTTTTGAGAAGACACGCCGAATGGGTCTCGAAGAGAAACGACAACGCAGAAAGAACCGCAACTTGGAAACAACATCACCCAAGGAGACTTTCCGCTGTGCTTTCTGCAACCGAACTTGCCTATCTCAGGTTGGCCTTTTTAGTGATCAATATGCTTGTAAAAAGTGTGGGATGAGTCCTTCCTAAGAATCTTCATTCGCGATGTAATGCCAAGAGAGACAGGTTATCTGAAGGACCGTATCTCTCTCTATGAACTTTGGAGACACTTACAATCTATTGGGAAGGGCCTTCACTTGGTCCCACCACCTGCTCAAATGTGCTTGGTGGGAACATGGGATTGGGCCTTTTTGGTGACTGCTCCCAAACTGTGGAACTCTCTCCTAAGAGAGACCAGGATGGCCTGATTCCTGCTGCGTTTCTACAAGCAAGTCAAGACCTTCTTCTGCCAACAGGCATTTGGGGAAGAGTAAGGTGCAGCGTCTGGGGAGGTTGGGTGGGATTGAGAGGGATATGAGTTTTAAATACCATTTCGTGTATTTACTATATTTTAATTCTGTTTTTACTACTGTCACACTCCAGGAGACGTGGGCCCTCTAAATGCACTCACACAACACCAGCACTTGAAATATAGTCATTTATTTAAAGCAGGCAATATCCTATAAAATGCAGCAAAGAATAAAAGGGTAAAAGGAAAAAAGCAATCAATAATCCACACAGGAATGTTCCAGGAGCCAAAAGTAAAACAGATGATATAAAATATCCAATAAAATCCAAGATAATCAATGTCCCAAAAAACCCAAACTAGAATTTCCAAAGGTAGGGCCTCCCATGCCAGACAGGTCACAACCAAAGGGTCTGACAAAGAGCGTCAATGGGCAGGATGGACTCTCTAGCCTTTTGGCAACCATCATAGGAGAAGGAAAACTCAAATTTCAAACCCGGGCAGATGGTGCTCGTCTAACCCTGTAAGGTCAACCATCTAGAGAAGGAAACTCAAACCAAACCTACGACCTGAGGACCTTGCTGCCACCGTCCAAGCTTGCTAGGCCCTGGCAGATTAATCTTTGGTTTAAAGGGTGACACCAGTTCTGTGCACGCTGCGCTCCACCAGAAAAATCCATTGCACAGGCTCGAAGGACACATCCAATTTCTGAAAATGAAATTATCAACGTGCTTGTAGAAAACGTGGGATGAGTTTTTCCTAAGAATCTTTGTTCACAAAGTAATGCCAGAGAGATTAATTAATTTATTAAAATTTGTCCTGAATGTGAAAAAATACACAAATTGTGGTAACTTTGTTAAAAACAAAGGAAAAATTTAAAAATAACTCCCCATTTGTAATGGCCAGATTGAAGTGATACAGCTATTCTCAGCATGGAAAGAATAATATGTTATCATTCCTTATGTGCAGTTCTTAAATATGGGAAACAGCTTCAGATAGAGCAGCTTGAAATCCTAATTTATTATAAATATATTTGAATACAAAAAGATACATTCAAACTCAAACTTTTTTTTAAAAAAAGAAAACATTTAGAACATGAATATTGAAATCCCTCGATGAGCATTGTCAGTTTCAGTTTCTTTCCATCCTATGACAAAATTCATCTCAAAAGCTGTGTGAATTATAATTTTCCCATACCCATGCCTTTTGTCTTTCTTATTACAGCTTGAATGATTCCAGTACTGGAATCAAGGAATTCAAGGAAGATATTGACAACCTGTAGCATGTCCAAAGGAAGTCATCCAAAGTATAGTCAAACGTCTAGAAGCCAAATCCTATGAGAACTGATTTAGAAAGCTGGGTATACTTAGCTTGGAGGAATGAAGACTGAGAGGGGATGGGATATTCATGTTTAAATATCTGAAATAATGTTATCTTGGAGATGGAGAAGACTGGGACATGGAGCAATGGAGTCAATTGCAGGAAAATACATCTGAATATAAGGAATATTAGGAATATTACCTTCCCAGTGGCAAAAGCTGTTCAGCAGTAGAATATATTGCCTCAGAATATGGTGGAATCTGTGTCTACACTACAGAATGATTCAAGTTTGAAACCACTTTAACTGCCATGACTCAATACTATTAATTTTTTGCGATTTTTAGATTGGTTAGTCACCAGAACTATTTGGCAGAGAAAACTAAAGATCTTGTAAAACTGCAACTTCCGTGATTGCATAGCATTTAAGCATGACAATTAGAGTGGTTTCTAGCTGCATTAATTCCACAGTGTAGATGCACCCCCTTGAAAGATTGGAGTACAATATATTGGTGAGAACATAATGATTGTGATAACAGAGGTGTTGAGGGGGAGATGATTGTTCCGCATTCTAGTGGCTAATATAATTGCTAGGCTAGGAACTAAGAATTTATTTTAAAAATTGCAGAGAACTGGAATGCAATCAACGTCCAAGAGGCTTAGAGGTAATTATTTTAATTTTCTCCCTCCTTTCATTTTATCAGCAGTGATTAGAGTATGTTTTTTAAATTTTATTTTTTATGTAATTCATGAGCCAAACACTGCATCAGCACTTGTTAGACTGTCAGGTGAATTAGGTTAGCTTTATACCTGTTTGGCATAACAGGAATTACTGGATATTGTAATTGCAGCTGCCTGCTCTCCACTGGCTTGAGTTTCTGTTGAGCCAGATGCATACTGACAGCTAGCCATATGCTTATGATGGCAGAGTCAGCAGGACTCACATCTCTCAGAAACATCTGGATACACTGAGGTTTAGAAAGAAAGCTTTGAGCAAATTGGTTTTTAAACCACATAATATCTGGACTTTCAAAATGTATGATTTTTTTTCTTACAGGGATACTATTTAACACATAACGAAACATGAAACTCCACCAACATAATTATGCAGGATATTTGGGAAGCAGGGTGAATCTCTGTGGGCCTGGAACCAAAAAATCCTGTGCAGAAAATCAGATCAGGTAGAGGTTAAACACAAACAAGGGGGAAAGAGTATTCTATAGGCCTCCCCATATATAAAATTAGGCTTACTAACAAATGTCCACCTCTGTAACAACTTTGACTTTTCTTCTATCTTTCCTGAACTCTGTCCTAAATTTTATTCCACTTCTCTCTCCTATCTTCAGTTGTTATATTACATACATAATATTTGCAATGTCCTTATATTATGTAACCTGGCCCAGTTTAGTATATTTGCTCTTTGTGCATATATTAGAATTTTATCTTTGCTCTCTTTGCTATATTTACTCAAGTATTTTTACTTTTTTCTTCAACAGTTTGTAGTAAATGTAAAGATTTTCCCCTGACATTAAGTCCAGTCATGTCCCACTCTGGGGGTTGGTGCTTATCTCAATTTCTAAGCCAAAGAGTTGGTATTGTCTGTAGACACCTTCAAGGTCATGTAGCCAGCATAACTGCATGAAGCACTGTTACCTTCCTGCCATAGCGGTACCTACTGATCTACTCACATTTGTATCTTTTCGAACTGCTAGTTTGGCTGAAGCTCACACCGCTCCCTGGATTCGAACCTTTTGTATTATTTGTAATAATCTTTGGTCACCACTATTATGTGGAAGGTACAGCTGATTAATATATATTCAACATTAATTGCAAAAACACAATAATGATCACAATATAGATGTATAACAAGATGCCAAGTTCAGCGCATACATCAATTATCTACACATTCATCTAGAATAGAGCCCATTGATGATAAACTTACCAAATTCCTTATCCATAAGAACTGTCGCACTGCACAATTTTATATTTTACCCAAAACGCATAAAAGTTTAATTTCGCCTCCCGGTAGGCCTATAATTTCCGGCTCAGACTCCATGATTTTTCCTATGGCTTGCTACCTCGATTCCCATTTAAAACAATACGCTTCCTCTGGGGCTTCTTTTTTATGGGACACTACGGATTTTATAAATAAAGTGGAAGATTTCCACCTTGAGGAGGGGGACATGTTGATCTCAGCCGATGTTACAGCCCTATATAATTTTGTACTCTTGGACGAAGTAAGAGTAATTATGCAGGACTTGTGGGACTCACGATCTAGTTTAATTCCTCCAACTGAATTTCTTATTGATTTACTTGACTGTGTGTTTGAACTCAATTATTTTGCCTTTGATGGCACTTATTACCTTCAACAAACCGGTGTATCTATGGGGTCCCCCCTTGGGCCTAGTGTCGCCAATATCTTTATGAATAACTTAGAATTGAGACATATTGGTACTACAAATCCCATAGCCCAGAACATTAAGATGTATTATCGTTTTATTGATGACGTCTTTGCCGTCATCAGTAAGAACACTAACATCACTGACTTTACTGCGTGGATGAATTCCTGGCACAGAAATATACACTTTACTGTGTGTGCCAATTCCACTTCTGTTAATTTTTTAGACGTTTCGGTATTTAGGAGGGATAACTCATTGAAGGTCAAAACTTACAAAAAATCTTCAGCTAGGAACTCTTTTCTCCACCACTCTAGTTTCCACACCTTCGCGTTAAAGGAAAACCTCCCCTTTTCCCAATTGTTACGTCTTAAAAGAAATTGTTCATTTCCAGCTGATTACCACAGGGCCGCAGCCTCTTTAGTAACAGATTTGACACAGCGGAGTTATCCTAAACACACTTTAATTAAAGCCCAGGAGAAGGCTCATAATGTGCCAAGGACTTCCCAGCAAAAACCCGCACTAGACAGAGTGGTGTGGCCCCTCACCCTAACTCCCCATTGCAACCATCTACGGAAGATTGTTTATCAACACTGGGATTTAGTATCGGACATCCCGGGCTTGGAGAAAACACCTTTAATTGCTCACAAGCGCACTCGTAATGTTAAAGATTTACTCATTCACTCGACTTTCGGCCCTCCTCCTCTAGCGAGCGCCTTGACAGGAATGTGGCCATTGTAGTTCTTGCAATAATATCTGTCGAGATTGCATCATTAGAAATGTACACGCTAATACTCAGGCCACCATTAGATGTTTTGCTACTTGCAATACTTCCGGGCTGGTCTACGTCCTCAAATGTTGTTGTCCCCGCCCCTTTGTTTACATTGGCCAGACCAAAAGAGCTTTTCGCTTGCGCATATTGGAACATAAATCATGCGTTAGACAGGAGAAACGTGACTCTGTTTTGTATGCTCATCGTTTTGATTTTAAACACCGCCCGGAAGATTTGAAATTTTCTTGCATTGAAAAGGTTACCACTGGTTCGCATTCTGACTTGCATATTGCTTTAATATGGGCTGAAACCCGTTGGATTTCCTCCATCTCCACAGAGTACCCCCGTGGGTTAAATGAAGGTCTTTCTATTTCCTCATTACTTAATTAGTTTGAGTACTCCCTACAACTGGTGTGTTGCATTATGTAATTGTGTTTGACTGTTAAATACTTTGTGATATGTGAGCACTGCGCCTCACTCATTGAGTGTGGCCCGTGCCTGTTCGCATGTATCGTGATTGGTATGTATCATTGCTTATTATGTTGTGCTACATGGAATTTATTTGTTGGACTGGACCGCTTGTTATTACCTGAACCTCTCTTATACATTTGCCTTAGATGTGTGGATGCCTTAAACGCCTTACCTTATACATTGGGTTTTGATAAAGCGCTCGTAAGCGCAAAACGGAGCGGGAACCCGGCGACTTCTGTCAACCCGGCTCCCACAGCATATGGATTGGCTCCACTCCCAACAATTCTACAACCGTGTGACTATACTTTGTGAATTATTATGGACTTTTGATTTTTGAAGAATTGTGCTATACCCTATATGGGCTCTATTCTAGATGAATGTGTAGATAATTGATGTATGCGCTGAACTTGGCGTCTTGTTATACATCTATATTGTGATCATTATTCTGTTTTTGCAATTAATGTTGAATATATATTTTATGAAATAGAACATGTGTTCTTTATAGGTTCTTTCTTATCATTGTGCTGAGGTGATAACAGTACTCTTTAGTTGTAGTACAGCTGATTAATAATCTTGCTTTTACCTGACGTAATTTTACAATTAGAAAGGCCTGGGTCTTTCCACCTGTGTGTTCTGTCTGGACTGCCCCTTAGAAGTCCTGGGACTTCTGAGGGGGCGGTCCACATCGTCCTCTTGTGTTTTCTGGGTCCCACAAGCCCAGAATATCTGAGAAGGCTCTAATGCCCTCCCCACTACCCCCCCTCCCCCCCTCCGGGAAAAGCCTTAAAAAGTCAAAATAACGTACCCAGCCACCGTTCCTTTTCCTCTGGAGCTCTCCTAGTGCATAGAAACGATCCACGAGGAAAAGGGCAGGAGAAAAATGGCTCCTGCCCCTTTCTCCTAGAGCATCATTGCTTGGTGCTGGGAGAGCTCTGGCAGTACAGTAAACCCAATTGCGCTCACAGTAAAGTCCTGTCTGGAACTGCCCTGAGTGGTATTTGATAGGCCTATTTTATCACGGAAAAAACGTCTTCAAAACTCGCTTTGGATGTAGGGGACACTGCCGCTTCCAAAATTCGGAATGGCTTCGTTAATTGCGTCCGCAATTGTGCAATATGCAGAAACCTGCAGAAGGGACAGTCAAAACTTGGGGGAATTCCCTTTCCCTCCATTTTGACCACTACTACAGACAAAACTAGCCACACTGGTACAAAATATTGAACACATTTAACACATTAATAAACATTTTAAACATTTTAAATGTAATGGGACAAAAATAGAGAAGGGCAGAAATGACATACAAGCCATATCCGAATATGGCGATGGAGACTTTGAAATGGCAAATCCACTTCCTGTTTCCTCAACACTCTTTCTAATCACTTCAAAAGTCAAAAACTTCCGAATTACATCTGAATTTTGGATGTATCTGATATTCGAAAACAGGCCTATTATTGGAGTCACCTATAGTGTGGATGCTATAGGCAAATACATTTTACTGCTACTAAATCCTATGAAAACCTGACAATGTTGCTTTTCAGCCAACAAGAGATTAACCACGAACATAAGGCTAGAATCTCATGAAATCTCCCATGAGATGTCACATCTTAGAGAATCCCCAAACCCATACATATATCTCTGTTGAATCATTCTGGAACAGTAAGAAACTTTCAAATGTGAGAAGAATTATGTGAGGAAATATTCTTTTTCTCGTGCAGTGCCAAGAATTTTGCTCTATCATGCAAAAATGTATGCTGTCTGAATTGTTTTAAAATGTTTTACACGTATTTGTTTTTATGTGAGTTTAACTGAATAATTTTAATAATGAGAGCCTTTAATTCTATACCATTTGAAAACTATACAGATTTTAGACTGTACAGTTTTTAAAAGTTGTGAACTACTTTGGGTCTTGGTTCCTGAGATAATATGAATACAAATACCATGCCTACTAATTTTCCTTATTCTCAGTTTCTCTTAGAATGTTCACTTGCCATGGTAATTACATAAAGTATCATTGAGAGGCCTGCCTCAGAGGAGTGTGCTTGCTCCATCAATGTTTTACATTTATACAAATTATCAGCTACTGCCAGAAGGGACAGAGAGTTTCATCTATGCTGATGATCATGCCATTACCACTCAAGCAGAGCGTTTTGAAATGGTTGAACAGGTCTCCAAGCTTTAGGTGCGCTTACTGCCTATTACAGGGAAAACCAGCTGATTCATAATCCATCTAAAACACAGACTTGTGCCTTTCATCTTAAGAACAGACAAACACCTTGAGCTCTGAGGATTATCTGGGAAGAAATCCCACCGGAGCATTGTAACACACCCCAATACCTGGGAGTCACTGTGGACCGTGCTCTGACTTATAAGAAGCATTGCTTGAATATCAAGCAAAAAGTGGGTGCTAGAAATAATATCATATGAAAGCTGACTGGCATAACCAGACACAATGAAGACATCTGCCCTTGTGCTTTGCTACTCTGCTGCTGAATATGCATGCCCAGTGTGGAAAACATCTCACCACATTAAAACAGTGGATGTGGCTCTTTGTGAGACAGGAAGTCTACACCCCACACCACTGGAGAAATTACACTGTTTAGCTAGTATCATACCACCTAATATCCTTCAGGAAGTAGCAGCCAGCAGTGAAAGAACCAAGGCATTGACATCTTTGGCCCATCCTCTGTTTAGATATCAGCCAGCATGCCAATGCCTTAAATCAAAAAACAGCATCCTAAGATCTACAGAGATACTTGCAAGAGCACCTCAGCAAGCGAGAGTTCAAAAATGGATTCTAAAATTCGGCACCTCAATCAGTGGCTGTTACCAGATGAGAATCTCCCTCTTGGGCACACAGAAGAGTGAATAACCTGGAAGGTGCTGAACAGGCTGTGCTCTGGCCCACAAGATGCAGAGCTAAACTTAAGAAATGGGGCTACAAAGTGGAGTCTACAACATGCAAGTGCAGAGAAAGCAAACCACAGATTATTGACTACAATGCATCCTGAGGTCTGCCACATGCACAATGGAGGACTTTCTCGTAGCTATACCAGAGGCACTCCAAGTGGCCAGCTTCTGGTCAAAGGACATTTAGCATGATGCCAAGTTCTTTTTTTAAAAAAACTTTGTTTTAAAATGCATTTTAACTGTACCCTCAACTCATTTCTGTCACGATAAATAAACAAACAATTGGGAAGTCTTAAAATAGCTTTCTCTCTCTCTCTCTCTCTCTCTCTCTCTCTCTCTCTCTCTCTCTCCACACACACACACACACTAATTTCAGAGTTTTTACTTTCAATTCCAGTGTCTGTTCAGTTAAGCCACAAAATTATTTGACAGATCATAAGTCATAGTCAATTGCTTGAGTCAATATTTTAATAGCTCTCCTATCAATTCTTCATTTTAGTTTGAAAAGTTTATGATGGATGCATAATTTCTACTTTTAAAGGATTATTTGGAATTATTTGCCTCCAGATGAAAAATAACACACATGTTGAAGAAGAAATGGAGATGGTTCAAACTTGAAAACAGTATTCATAATTTATTTATTTTTTCAAGATATCTAATTGTCATTTCTTAGTTGAGCAATGTCCCTCTCAAAATGATTGATAATGGAGGGGGAAGCAAACAGATTGCACCCTGTATCACTCTGTAACAGAAATAGGAAAGTTAGAAATTCAATCAAAAAGAGAATGCATTTTGTTAATTACTAATAAGCTAAATAATGAAATCCAGATGCATTTTATGTTGTAAGGAGATAACAACTAATGTTATGCTAAACTCTAATTTTAATTAAAGTTAAGTGCCATTCTGAAAAGAATGAAGTTTAAAATTATATCCATGATTGTACTTTTGCTCCCGTGTTCTTTCATTCAGCTTGAAAGAGGAGGAAACATCTCCATGATTTTTTAAAATAAGCAATTTCTCATACACTTCACCCAAACCTCTGGTGTTGTGTTTCTTTTCTCCTTCCCTGATAATCTCACCCCTGTATCTTCCCAATTTCTTTAGTTTATCGAGTCGCTGAGGAAAGCCCCCAGGTCAGGACCTGTATAATTCAGTTTTCTGAAGCAAGCCGTTTTAATGCATTATCCTGGCCAGAAAGCAAGAAGGTCATTTGGATGCAAAGAAGATCACTCAATTGCCAACATCCCCATACTACTTGTTGGATTAAAATCTTTTAACTTGATAGTTAACTAAACAATATAACCAGGAACTAAAAGAAATTATATCTGTAATAAACACTGTAATAGCCCTAGAGGACAGACAAAAACCAAGAAGAAGTTTTGGAAAAACTCAAGAAAACATGGCTTTGAGTAAAGACATAAGAGTTACATTTGTCTGATCTCTAACACTATGCCCTGCCGAATTAATTAATAACAATAATTCTGGAAGCAAGTTATTGTTGAAATTCCAGCAAAAGCCAGTTACTTTATTTTAAAAGATTGCCAATTTTATTAGAAAATTGACAGTTTCATTGATACCTTAATTGATTGTAACTAATTAGTTCCTATCTTTGTTCAACAGGGTATTTGAATATTTTACATGCTACAAAAAAAGATTTGTTCCAACAAAAGAAAAAAATGAATCCAGATGCTGATTTTGCACAAAGGAAATTACACTTTGCTCCAATGATCCAGTTGAAACATAATTGTGAAAAATGAGAATGTGGAAAACATAAAATTGTGTGATGCCTAGACTTTCGTCTTTGCTGCAGCCCAAGGAAATATCAGTAAGTGGAATTATACTTGCCTGACGATAATTTATGAAGTACTTTCAAGTTCTTCATTATACATCTCCTCGGTATCCCTTATAATTGTCCTATGACATAGAGTAGTATTTTCACTCTATTTCTGATCAGAATAATGACTGGAGATAGTACTTTTATAAAGTTCTCTCTAAGCAAGTCACAGTAAAATCCTATGCAAGTGCACTTAACAATATATTCCACTTAAGAGAGATGCAAGATTTTTGAGTTCTGTTCTTGAAGCAAAGAGCAATTGCTGTGAATTGAATGTGCTTATGCACAAAAACCAAACAAAATCCAAATGCTATATTGGCTCCCTACATTAGGGAGCCAGTATAGCATTTGTGATTTATTGGTACAGAACAACTACCTGTATACTGCCTGAAAGCTGCAGAGACCTTATACATTGATCCAAAACAATTTAATTGCCAACATAAGTGATGTCTGCCCCTGGAGATTCGTGGTTTAAGGGCTGGGAGAGCCACAGTCATGCTATTTGGGAGTGAGATGTCCCTTTGGTGAGACCACATGTCTCCATGTTAAGCCAATAACAGTAAATAACTAAATTAACTTGTTGCTACAATTGGATGAAATAAGAAAAAGTGGTGTGAGCTAGTATATTGATGAGGACACGTTTCCAAACATTCAATAAATGTGTAAGTATATAGAAAAAGGCATGTGGAATCAAACCAGTGTCAACAGATTCAGAAATATGTTACTACTATGATACACCTAAAAGCTCAAAAGCAGGGCGTGAGTGTAATAACATCATCCTCAGTTATCTAGGACTGGAGACTCTATATTATTATTCTGATTAGATATTGATAGCCTTATATAACATGAAGGAATTTAATCTTTGCACATTTTGTTCTGAATTGGCCCAAGGAGTACCTCCCATTCTAATGTGTGGAAGATACTTATCAATTTGATTTCACAATTACCCATCTGTTATTACTCCATTCTTGGTTTAAAAAGATACTCTAATGCTACTGCAGAGGGGGAAAATGTGCAACAAAATTATTTCCTTATAATATAGTCTCAGTACTAATTGGATAGACAGATTTAATAGTGTATTTCTCTCTTTCAGTGAGTGAACCCTAAAAGTTGTTCTTGATTTTGTTCGTGTAGTAAAAACCATGCAGAAATGCATGAGATCCCTATTTTTCAGATAAGATACAGTATGTATAGAAATATATACTTTGAGAGAAAAAAATATATCTATTTAAATTTTGTGCAGGATGGTTTTTTTTAAGGTAATGTTAAAACAGAATGGAATTAAAGTATATGTGTAGACATTGCTAAACTGATATGAATTGGATTTGTCTTCCAAGCATATCACTAAATACTAGTGATACTAGTATTTAGTGATATGCCTTGTGATACTAGTCTTCCAGGGCATATCACTAAGCCATAGTATTTCCAATTTCTTTGTATGATTCTGAAAACTGTACAGTGAAGACAGTTGACAGGAAGAGAATCAACTCATTTACCTTCCAACCCCCAAAATAACGAGACAGACAACAGTAATTGGATTAAAATAGGGCAACTTTTATTTATTTTAAAGTTACCGATTTAAGTTTAACCTCACTAAACTCAGGTGTCAAGGGAACAAGGTGTGGCGAGCGAACGACCCCTCGGCAACACTGGGAAACTCTCCTGAGTCCCCAGCAACACAAAAACTGGGCAACCTTTCAAGGAAAACACAAGAAAAACTTCTCTGGAAATACTTAACCGGCTCTCAAAATTTCTGGACCAATGACATCCCCCTCAGCCTGAACAGACGTCCACCTGAGTGCATTTGTGCACTGGCCCAAACAACTTTGAAGAGTGCATGAGTGAATATGGGTCTATGGATTACCCTAAACTATTTACGCCACAGATTGGAGACGAATGTCTATTCAGTCTCCATCCCCCACCAAGTCCCTCAACACCACCTAACTGTAATTCGTGAAGATTAACTATTGTAGTGTCATACAGTGAAAACAATTCTGGCTCTCTCCATTTGTCGCACCTTACCGCTTCACAGCCACTCGAGGCGCGGTATGAATGCCGACCAAATGAGATGAACCTGTGGCAATGCCTGCCACCATTGACTCGTCTAACAGGCTCTTTCCAATTTGTCACACATCACCGCCACACAACCCATACGGCGCGGTATGATTGCTGACCAAACAAAACAAGCCGGGCCATGACCGCCACAGCCTATACAAATCCCTTCTGTCTGAAAGAACAGGGCCCACCTCGCAGTAAGCCCACATCTTGCCTCACAATGGAGGACCCACACCCAGGAGGGGCTCGTCCAATGGAACAAGGGAATCAAAAAAACCCCAATGCAGGGCACGAATCTCTTTCCATTGGCTGTGGCAACATGACAAAAACAAGGTGCTGTCCAAAGGAGGTCCTAGCGTCTATCACTCGGCCCACTGAAAAACAACTGTGTCCGCTTATAGGGATTCTCCGTCTCAGCACCTTCATCAACATGTCTGAAACGAGAAAAAACTGGTTAAATTATCAAGTGAATGTATCGCATTAAAAACCGGATTTTCATATATCCCTTCCTTTTATGATATGTATTTGAAGTCCAACTGTGCAGCTGGAAGCTGCCACAATAATGAATGAATGGGTCAAATTTACGATGCCCCAGCCCACTTATTCCATTGCCTTTTGTGTTACCACCCAAAGTTAATTCAGTCAATGGGGCCCCGTTTTGATAACCAAAAAGTTACTGGAGAATTGGGGCACATGACGTAAACTGTGTTAGGCTAAAACAGGGCATTATTTTGGATCACTACCTCTAGCTAACCTAACAATGCTGCCTTTAGCTCGCTGATCCGTCTTGGAAAAAATCAAATTGTCGAACCATCTGACCCATCTGTATAACTGAATTTAACAATGCCCGATGGGATTTGTACTTCTTGAAGAAGCCACTATCAAACTAATTAGGAAGGCAGCGAAAAATTGCTGTCAAGTGGCAGCATGAAAACAAAAATATTATGGCAGGACTAGCAAATGCTGGGTCAAGTTTGCTTTAAAATCTTCAAATTATGTGTTTCGAGGGTTCATGATCATCACAGAATAGGGCCCGACGACGGGGCCAATCCAACATGATCTTGTGGATGAGGAAATCATTAGTGGTGTCTGATAAGCCCTGAGCCTTTAATCATTAAGCTAACACTCTCATTTTAAACCAGATGAAGCCTGGTAACACTCCATATGAATCCTGCATGCCAGAGAGTGCACACAGGGTATTATCGAGACCCACAATGTGAAAGGATCAAAAATGAGTAAATTTGTGGCAACAAGATTAAAGTGCTTCAGGCACTCATCACCCAGGGTGACTTGACATTAGTGTGTGATAACAGGACGTTGAGAAATTATTGCATGGACTGCACAGCCAAATAGGCAGAGCTCCATGTCCAGAGGAGACCACATGAGAATGGGGAACCACTCAGCAAATACCAGATGGTGGTAATCCCCTGGGTGTGCCATAACTGTGTGGTCACTGTTCAGGGAACCAGTGGCCCCCCAAGTACTCTCTAAACCAACTGGGCCTGGATCCTACGATGCCACCTGAGGCGCATCCTTAAAATCATTTACCGCCGTCAACAGGATCTAGTATTAATGCCAACAGGAAATTGCAACCCATTAAAAAATCAGCCTTCCTGACCTGTGTAACCTTGATGAAGTGACGGGTGATTTCACCCGATAGAGCCTCACACAGAAAATGCATTCGAGTGAGGGTCCCCTAACTATGATTCAGCTATTGGGACCCCATGGTCATAGGCTAGGTGATGGAAAGACTTCAACTGATTTCCGCCCTCCCAAGACCCCAAGCCTCGTAAACGAGGGGGGGGGGAATCATCGTTGTTCATCTTTAAACTGAATCAAAAATTGTCAAACTGCCTCGACCCATCTGCATATCTGAGTAACGGTGCACGATGGGATTTGTCTGTCTTGGGGAAGGAACTAACTCGCTATTTTACAGGCGGCGAAAATGCTGTCAACACAGCAACAAGGAACAACAACTGTTCTTGGCAGGACTAGCAAATCCTGGTCCAAATCTGTTTCAAACCACTTAAAAACGAGTGGGTCAAGGGCTCCCGATCATCATAGGATGGGCCCTGTGAACGGGACCAATCCCACCGGATTCTGTGGATGCGGAAAACATTAGGTGACAGGTAAACCCTGAGCTTTTAACCAATAGGCTAATGTTGCTAGACTAACCTCAGGTAAACTGTATTGCTGCAACATTTTTGGGCAACAAAGAAAAACAAATAATAAAGGGGAAAATCCAGAAGTCAAAATTAGAACATATAAAACTAATTGGATTTTAAAAACTGTGAAGCAAACATGGGTGAAAGAGAAAAACCCAATCTCCAAGAGTGGCACAGGGAAGAAGCTTCTAGTCGTTTCCAGGAGCGACCCTGCAATGAATAACTGTTGTCGTATCGTGCTGTGCCAGGCAGCTGCTGAGGGCACAGGATTTCAAAACTATATACACCAAATAACCAATTCTATAGAACTTATATGTTTCCTTATGGAATTGGTTTATTTATTTATTTATTTATTTATTTATTATTGTGGATTATGAAAGAGCTGACCCACGATTATTAACAAGCCGTATTGAGTCATGGACATGCAGTGATCTACTAATCCCTTGTTCCACTCCCCTTACAAAGTACCACCGTCTAATCATCAATATTCATGAAAATGTTTGAGGGCCCAACTAATATTTTGTTCTCTGGTAAGTGGCTACTGAAGTAGAGAGTGGATATTTGGTACCATCCTTCTAGCTGATAAGTCTGCGTTCGCAGACTACAAATTGGCCTGGCCCTTAAATTAATCAGTCTCACTGGACAGGTTATTAAATAATAATATAATCAAACCTAATTTGGGTTGGTGTGTTTTTGTCACTAATCAAAACCCCCAACCAACAAAATCCGAATTTGGCGTATCGAGTATCTGTGCCAAATTTGGTCCTATTAAAGCGGTTTTGGTACTTTTCCAACAGAGGTACAGTCAGAGAGTGATGCTGCACACGTGTAGAGATTAGAAAAGGGGGTTTCTGTGCCAAGAATCAAGCAGGCACTGGCTCCGTGAATGTTACACTATGATTGGTGCTTCTAGCCAATGCTGTGATTTGCCAAAGTACATCCCGTGCCTAGCGTAGATAACGTAGGCTCAGATTGGTCTAACAGTACAAGGCGTGAGGTTTGTTTACCTTAGTGCCAAATGGATAAGAACTGCGCATGAGCAGAGGGATTCTGCCCCCTCCGTTGCTGGCAAGGAGTCCGCAGAAGCCAAATGTTGCTAGTTGGGAACATGAGAGTCTCAGCCACTGATAGATGTACTGTGGGAAAGACTACCATAGAAATGTTCATTGTTCTAACAAATAGGAGGGGATTAAGATTGATGCAAATGAAAATGTTATGTTTTATTGGATTAATGAAATGTTCTGTGACACCAGCCAATGATGTTTGTGAAATGTTTATGAAGAAGGGCGGGCTTTGTGGATGCCGCCATGAAGGGTATAAAAACTTTGTGTTAAGGATGACCGGGGCCGTTTGCCCTTTACAGCACGTTCTGTGGGCCAACCCCACCAGCTGGTGTTATCAATAAATCTTTGACTTCATTATGAGCAGTAAAGTTGTTGCGTGATTCCTCATCCTTGCGCCCGCACGTCCATGCCGCCGTTTTGGTAAGAGGTAACTTGCCACTTGGAGTTCCATAACTCCCAATTTGCTGCTACACTATGAATAAAATATATCTTGTATATCAGAAATTCATGCAATAATTCATAACAGTTGCAATATTAAGTTATGAAGAAAACACACAAATGATTTTAAGGTAGTGTGTCACCACCACAAGAGGAACTGTATTAAAGGGTAACAAAAAAAACATTGAGAAAACATGGTTTATGGTAATTCCTCCAACTTGCTCCTTAGCTAAAAAGCTAGGTATCCCTTAGATCCCTTTTTCTATCGGATCAGACGCAATGTGGTTGATGTAAGTCTGCACTGTGTCTGCCAAGACAGCTCATCGTCACAGCTTACATGTTGAAAGTTTGGAAGAGAACCATATCTCTCAGGCAATACATTGTGCAGACAGACCATGTCCACCTTGTAACATAATTATGGACGAACAACAAAGTCATTACTTCTTCTACGGGACCACAGGGTAGGGAAGTAAACTCAAAAGAGGGCCAAGGCATCATGGTATCCCACTGGTCCTCGGGAGAAGAATTTTGTTTTAAAAAGAGATGGATAATGTTGTTGGGTAAACCCAGACCCTGGGGAGGTGGGACCTTGATGGATAATGTGTCAGTTGATAAACCCAGCCATAGCATGCAGTGGCCCTGCTGGGCACTGCATTTTTAACAGCTGCTTTAAAAGTGGAATTCTAGACAACAAACAATCATGGCCAGCTAATCGCCTGCCACAAATGGTCCCCTGGCAGGAAGCAGCCAAGCACCAGAGCTGCAAGGCATTCGTTGCTGATCAATTGATCAAATGCAATATCAGACTTGCCTAAAACAGACAATAGTTCTTTATCCTAAATTTGGATATTTCGCAAATATATAAACCCCCTTTTTCTAATTTTACAGACCTCACCGCCTCTAGAATGCTTGCAAATATGGGTGAATGTCAGGAGAGAGTACCTCAGGAACCTACCAATATCCGCAAGGGATATTGTATATATAAATTATCTGTTTTAGTAATGTCAATTTGTTTTATTTTGTTTAATATTATTATTTTATTTATTTTTATTTATTTTTATTATTTTTGTGACCTTCCTAAAATGGTCGCCAGGCCTTCACAAAAATGGCCGCCAAGGCCCTGCCTTGACCTTCTTAAAATGGCCACCACGACCTTCCTAAAATGGCCGCCGAGGCTTTGCCCCGCTGAGGCCGACCTTCCCAAGATGGCGACCGGAACCCTGCTTACAAGATGGCCGCCCCCAGGAGCACTGTCTGGACCACGAGGCCGAGAGGAGGTCCAAGGAGGAAGCAAAGCCATGCGCACTGCAAAGAGGCAGCGCCAGTGAAAAAACGGTTCCCGAAGCGCAGCGCGCCCGCAGGCAGCGCACCGCAGCCAGGCCCAAGCCTGTCCTCGCTCCCCCAACAGGAGGAAGGAATGCCAGCTGCCCACTGACAAGGTCAGACGCCAGCAGGAGGCCACGCAGGGGCAAATGGGCCCCGAAACGCGGCGCGTCTGCGAGCACACACCACAGCGCGGGCCCGAGCCTGGCCATGCCTCCCGAAAGGAGGAAGGAACGCCGGCCGCCCAAGGAGCAAGGCCAGGCACCCAGCAGGAGGCCATGTAGGGGCAAACGGCCCTGAAATGGGGAGGGGCGCCCACTGGAAGCGAGCTAGGCAGTAAAAAGAAAAGCAAAGAGGATAAGGGGCGCTGGCATTGAAGGGGCACGGCCAGGCGCCCAGCCAGGGGGCCGCCCAGGCAAAATGCCTCAGGCCACGCAGCGCACCACTCGAACCCCCAGGCCCCGACCCAAGGAAATACACGGGCCTCCCGTAGGCCCAATCCAGGTGAAGATGGGAGGGAATGCCCGAGCCTTAGCCGACTGAGGCCTAAAATTAATTCCTATCTTCTCTATATATATATATATATATATATATATATATATATATATATACATACATATTTCATAATACCTTATTGTATTATAATCGATCAATTTATATATATTATAATTCAATCCATGATATTAATCAATTTATATATATTATAATTCAATCCATAATATTAATCAATTTATATAAATATTATAATTCAATCCATGATATTAATCAATTTATATATATATAACTCAATCCATGATATTAATCAATTTATATATATTATAATTCAATCTATGATATTAATCAATTTATATATTATAACTATATATACAGTATATACATCATATTTCATTTTATATTATTATAATAATATAAAAACCAAACCAAAGTGTAGGGGCCTGCTCTTGCCAAAGGATCATCAGGTGTTGTCTCTTCAACACCTCAAACAGGAATGGAGCAGGAGGCTGCCCCAAGATAGGCAGCCTCCGCCCACTCCCAGAAGATTCCCAAGGAACCAATAGTCTCCCTTTGTGCAAGGAGGTAATAACCTTTCCCCGCCCACTGCGTAGGCGGGGAAAGGGCCTTGAATGCTGGAGAAGAGTTCTGTAGGTGCCATAGATTACTAAAAAAATAATGAATGTGTCTTGAGAAAATCAAGCTTGAATTTTCATGAGAAGAAAAGATAACTAAACTCATTTCATGAAAATATAATGAAATGACGTAACTCAACAGAAAAGACAGCAATGTTGGGTAAAATGGAAGGTCATAAGAAAAGAATGGGATTGTATTGCAGTTGAATTGGTTCAATCAAGGAGCCATTTCCTTACTTTTCAAAACTTGAGCAATGGCAATTTATGACTGGTGCTATTTGAGGTCTCTCATTCATAGTATCACCATAAATCAGAGCACACACGAGAGCAAATAGTAACAACAACCTGGGCCTGCCTTATCACTCCCAAAGTAAGGCTGCTACTTGAGGGGGCATATATTGTGTTGAGTTCCTCTCTCTTGAAAGGCGTGTTCTAGACCAAAAGTCATGTGTTACATGCATTAAACTATGTAACTCATCTGAAGTAAGTTGCTGAATGTTGTCCCATCATGACTACATATACAAAGTTCAACGGACACTCCAGATGGTTTCTCTTGATAGAATTATGAGAAATAATGCCACTTTTGGAAAAGCTGGCAAACCCACTCGGCAGTTTGCCAGCTCTTTCGTCCACCAAGGCTCCCCCACAGACTCAGTCTCCAGTCCGCGAGTTATCAGGCTCCGGACTACCCATAGGGTTACTTGGATCTTGTTTGCGCGTCGCTTCAGCCCACAGATGTTTGTAAGGGCTTATGTTGTTATATTGTTGTATTGACCTTTACATGATGCATGAGATATTGTGATGTATGCACATAGCATTGCACTGTATGTATTATTGTGCTACAGCACTGAGATTGTCTACAATACACATTTTGATATTTTTGTACCAGTGAGACTCTTTATTAGCAACGCCTACAGATCTACCCCTTTAAATTTCTTGGTTTAGCATTGTGTATGACTGTTACTGTTTGGTAGCATATTTCGCTTTGAGTATAGGACTTTTCTTCATTTCCACAAAGCCTTTCATCAGGATTTGGGAGACTACATTGAAAGGTTTACTTCAAACTTGTGGGGGTTTTTTTACCTCCCTACAAAGGAATTACTTGCCTATGCATGAACAAACCTTTGAAATTATCAGCCTTTTTCTTTCATTCTTTCAATCACTTCATGTTCATTCATCTGAAAATGTAATATGCACACACACACACACACACACACATTAAAACTATAAAAAGATAACCTTTTCCTCCGCCTTGAAAATTCACTGAAGCACCACTTGTGAAATTTTGCCCACTTTGAAGCCCCATTCTTGTCACTACTGAACTTTAGACTATCGTTGATATAACTACTATAGCCTGCAAGCAATTAGAGCTCATCTTGTTGTTCTTGCATCTCTCAAATCTTTTACAAGTTTAATTAAGAAGGGAAAATAGAAAAGAGGAGTAAAACAAATTCTGGTTTTTCATTCTAGGAAGAGAAATTTTGGGTTTTGCCTGGACCAGTGTGACTAGCTATACCCTATTTTAGACAACTAGAGTCCATGAATCTTATCTTTGTGTAAACTAATTTACTGAAGTCAATACTATTTCAATGGAGTCACTGTCGTTGGAACTGACAGTAGGATTTAGGCCAAAGATTGAAATGTTTCCTGTGTTCATATTTCAGATGGTGCATAGAACTTAAAAATGAACAGCCCAAAGGTAATCTAGTGTGCTTTCCTACATTTATTAGGTGAAAATGGAACCATATTTTCCCAAAGACAACTGCCTAAACCATCACATTCACACACACTACTGTCACTTCATATGTGTGAAGACTCTTCTCATTGTAATTTGCCTCCCAATGACCCATGCTTCACAGGCTTAAAATCCTAAGGGATATGTTAATGGGGGAATATATACTAGATAAATTGTCCTATAGTCTGTTATAATATGTTCCAAATACACTTTAGCAATGTATGAAATTGTCCACAATATCCTACTGGTAGGACAAGTCTCTCTTTAAGCAAAGTTAAGCAGTTGCCTCAGGCAACAGGCTCTGAGTATTGTGAAAGGGCAGCAAATTGTTAGCTATTAAATGTGCTCTTATTGTATTTTTACTGCTAGGGATGGAGAGATGTTCTTGCAGGATTTTTTCTCTTACATGCCAAAATAACATCCTTGTGTACTTTGCATCTTGATGGGGATGGCAAGAGCTGTTTTCTATTTCATTTCAGGTGAAAAAACATCTTTGGTTGACTATGTATACAATTTAATACTCAAAAATTTCATTACTGTATATTCCTTTGCAATACATAAAGGAGGGCTACAGTCACAATGGATTCACTTCACTCATTCCTATATGCTGGGTTCTTCCATTTCATTGATCACCCATTTAATATTATGCTAGATGAAAAAAATGTTTGTGAGATTAGTGAAACTCTCTAGAAAAGAATAGGAAACTATGGACCTCCTGAAGTTGCTACACCACATTATCTTTCAATCTTCACTGTTGACATAATATCTGAAGGACCACTAGGATAACAACTGGAACGTCACACATTCATCATTTGTAAACTCACCTAACAGTAACTCACAAAGAACTACCCCTGATGCAGTAATGAGGTTAAGGAAGGAAATAGAGGCTCTCCTTGTTAAACAAGGGCAATTTGAGAGTATGGCATGTACAGAAACATGAAATTATTGCCTGATTTTGATAATATGTCACTGATACTGAAAATACACTTTTCTATCACCTGCTATATTTAAAACATTATTTAGTCCCCTAAAACCCTGCATTTTCAAAAATGAGTGAAACATAATAATTATAGAATGACTCCAGTTTTCTGAATTATGATACTCCTAGCCTACCGACCAACAAAAAGCACATATATTCCCTTCTCTTCATTAATAGAACTCCCCACTTGCAAAAGGCCCTTCCTTTGCCCATGCCTTCTGTTCATTGAATAACTGTCCACACTGAGCACTTTCCTTGGAATGAATTATTTGGGGACGGGTTGGTGTTATATGGCTGTATTAGGAGGGACCCCCTCTCTCCAACACAGCCTTCTACAACCTTATTCAAGTGGAACGAAAATTGGGAGTGTAATTCTTCACTTATTTTATCCTAACAACTTCCTTCCTTCCTTTTTATTTTGGGATCATGTTGGCAAAAAAATTGTGAAGTTTGTTTTTGCAGGAAACATCGCATTTTGCAGCATATACAACATCTTTGCATTTAGAACAGCTTTATTGTCATTTTACAATGAAATTAAATGCTTTCCCCAGCACACATGATAAGAACAGCACACCCATCTCCACACTCCAACCACCACTGCACAGCCCTTATGTCACATCAATAAAAAAAACCATGGAGTTCAATATAGTTACAGCATTAGGATAAAGATTATCTCTCAGTCTGTTTGTTCTTGTGTTTGTCATCCTGTATTTAAAAAGTATTTGCACAAAATATGTTTTATGACCACAAATCAAAGGAAACTAGAAAATTTAAGGAAGAGAGAGAGAGAGAGAGTAGGGAACGAAAGAGGGAAGAAGAAACAGAGGAAGAGATAGCGGTGATTTTTCTTGTGTTCTGTGCTTTCAAGTTGTTTCCAGCTTATGGTGACCCTGCCATATCATTTTCTTGGCAAGATTTGTTCAGAAGGAGTTGCTTTTGCCTTCCTCTGAGACTGAGCACATATAACCCCTTTAAAGTATTCTAGACCAGGGCTGTCCAACTGCCGGCCATGCAGGTGTTTTGGACTTCAAATCCCAGAAATCCTAACAGCTGGTAAACTGGCTAGGATTTCTGGGAGTTGAAGTCCAAAACACCTGCAGGGCTGGCAGTTGGACAGCCCTGTTCTAGACGGTTTTCACTGTGTGGAGATTTGAACCCTAATCTCTAGAGTGGTAGTCCAGTACCAAAACTACTACACTACAGTGAATGTTCAGCACTTGTGGTGATCTCTTTACTCATGTGGCAAACAGATCATTTCTTCTGTGTAATTGAGTGGAAGGCTGACACAGATTTTGTAGATGTCAGAAGAACTGCAAATATGCTTCACAGAACTTAACAAAGAATATATTAAGTGCTGTAAAAATTCAGCTACACATAGATGTGACAGATCACAGTTATTTCTGGTTCCATCTGGGAGTAGATATCTCATGTTCACTTATAATGTGCTACTTTGTCCACTTTCTGACAAAGGCTACAATTCTATGCACTTTGAACTCTGAACATGGTTAGGCTTATTTTTGTATAAATATGCATAAAGTGAAAGTTGTGCACAAGATACACACACACACACACACAAACACACAAACATAATTAAGGGTAAAGGTTCTCCTTATGAACCATCTAGGAACTTAAGATCTTCTGGGGAGGCTCTGCTCTCGATCCCACCTTCATTGCAGGTGCGTCTGGCAGGGACAAGAGACAGGGTCTTCTCAGTGGTGGCCCTTCGGCTGTGGAACTCTGCCCCTAGGGATATTAGATCGGCCCCCTCCCTCCTGACATTCCAAAAAAAAAGTAAAAACCTGGCTATTTGAACAAGCTTTTGGAAATGCAGCGGAATAGATAAGCACGGAACTATGAAAGAGTGAACATGGAATGGCTTAAAGTGATGCTTCTGGAATTTGCATTAACAGGAAGTCACTGGTGATTATATGTTTTTAAATAATTTTGTATGGTTTTTATAATGTGTGCTAAATGTTTTTAATTGTATTTTATGACTGTTATGGCATCAAACTGCTGCCAATTTGTAAACTGCCTTGAGTTGCCTTCTGGCTGAGAAAGGCAAGATAGAAATATTGTAAATAAATAAATAATAAAGGTTTCCCCTGACATTAAGTCTAGTCATGTCCAACTCTGGGGTGGTGATGATCTCCATTTCTAAGCCAAAGAGCTGGCATTCTCCATAGACACGTCCAAGGTCATGTGGCCAGCATGACTGCATGGAACACCATTATCTTTCCGCAAAAGTGGTACATATTTATCTACACACATCTGCATGGTTTCAAACTGCTAGGTTGGCAGAAGCTGAGCCTAACAGCTCACCCTGCTCCCTGGATTTGAACCTGCAACCTTTTGGTCAGCAAGTTCAACAGCTCAGCGGTTTAACCCACTGCGCCACCAGGGGACCTTAATTATTAGTTACATCATCTATTTTCCTCCATTCAGTTCAAGGTGATGATGTACATGAGTTTTCTCCTCACATGATACTTAGAACAACCCTGCAAAATAAGTTGGGCTGAGAGGAGTGACTGTGCAGTGTCATGAGTTTCACTGCTAAGTAGAGACTTCAGCCTTTACCTTCCAATTTACAACTTGATATCCTAACCACTATATCAGTTGCTCCACACTGAATGCTGAACCAAACACATGAATATTACGTTTGCTGCCTTTGAGTTCATTTCATTCTGTGCCATTAGATATTTTTTCTATTAGTTTTCTATTGTTGATCTTTCTTTTTCCATGACTATAATCCTCTATCTCCATTTGACTTGAAAACTGCAATCTCTAAATTGACATAGGTTTTGAGTAACTTCTGGTATCCATAGGGAGTGGCTCCTGAATTATTTAAGGTGCCTGATACCTGTAATGCAGTGGTGCAGTAGACATGGAAGCTTGGAGAGAGAGCGAGAGCGAGAGCGAGAGCGAGAGCGAGAGCGAGAGAGAGAGAGAGAGAGAGAGAGAGAGAGAGTCATACTTGAGACCTGCTGAAAAGGCTGGGATCCACCAGAACAATTCCCCCCCCCCCCTACCCTGCATAGTTCACATGGTTCACAAGGGACCTGTACAAGCATGGGAAATAATATAGTAACTACGCATGGGGAAATTGTAAGAGCTATCTTAGCATGGACTTTGTACAATGTTCATTCTGGTGGTCATATTAACCACCCTTGAGAATAATCCTGGCCCAAAATCATGGTCAGTGAAACAGTTCAGTTGAATGGATGCCATCACTTAGCTAATCCCTTTTTAAATCACTAGAGGAGTTCTCCCTACCCACTTAAAGATTAATTATAACCAGATGTTAATTGCTTTTGACAAGGAGTATATGAAAAGACTTCTAGTGTATGACTCACTAATGGAAAAAGCTTCAAGCAGAATCATTCTGTGCATGTTTAATGTAGTTATCTTTGATTTACTTCTCAGAAAAGAAGAAGAGATAACATTTGTTATCTAAGATAGCATTATTTTGGAGCAATAAAAGTAAGCATTTGAAACCAATATTATTGAATAGATTCTCAGATTAAAAAACAAAACGAGACATACGATAATTGGGTAGAAGATTAGAAAAGAGAACTGTGATCCTGTGCATAGTTGAATGTATAGTATAACGTTTTATTTTATTCAGGATTTAGGCAGTCAAAAAGTATTCATAATTCCATTCAAAAATAAAGGATAATTGTAGCATAAATGTACAATCGTCTAAAATTCCCGACAAGCATAAATAGATTATATTACAAATAACTTAAGTATATGTTAAATGAAAGCAGGCATATTGCTAATCTTTATACCCAAAGTTTACCTCACTGTAATCTTTCCATTGCTAAATATGCTAAAGCCTGAATTTGCAATATTCTGTATTCAGAGAATAATATAAGGGACATACAGGGGTCTGATCTCCAGTGTCATTTCTTCACCTAAAATAGAAGTTAGAAAGAAGTAATTATCATTCATTTCAGTTGCATTTCAGCTTAATGTGCGTGTGTGTGTTTAGTAATGTGTCCAAGTTAAATATTCTCACAAGAAAGTCCTCTCTGGGATGTAACTCAAAACCTATTTACTAGGCCTGTTTGATCCATTGTTCTAAATGCTTCAAAAGTACTTACAAAACAAAAGTTCTGGTAGTGAACATTTCAGAACTCTAACAAAACTTTCAAAATTTCATTATAAATGGCAGTTCCTAATTGGTTCTGTCTTAAAAATCACCAATAATTAAATAATAATGAAATTTTGATAGAGTTCTGAAATGTTCACCAGTAGAACTTTTGTTTTCTAAGTACTTTTGAACCATTTAGAGCCATGGATCAACCAGGCCTACTATTTACTAAATGACATTGCATCTGAAGCTCTGAGAAGAAGAAAGTGATGCAATTGAAATGATGATATTGTGCAAAGAGAGACAAAATGATGTAGTTTCAATAGAGCTAGCAATGTCAGAGGAAAGACTACACAAAGTATAATTTACTCAATAAAGTGGAATTTTGCATGCAATTTGTTCCAAGATCAAATTTCACATTGGATTACTATAGTACAATCTACAGTTCATGTTTAGATTCAGTCATGCAAGGCTCAGTATCCTGGAATGGTTTAGCACCCAAAAGTAGCTAGCCTTTGCTGGAGAAATTCGAGACACAGGTGTTTAAGTATAACAGATAAGGATTTTTACTTTCAATCCACAATGGCATAGTAGTTGTTCATGTTGTGATGGGAAGAGGACTCAATGGAGCTGAAATGACTGCCTAGCTCCCAATCTATGAACAAAGTGCCAACTAGAATTTTTGGAAGGTTTTAGTCATGACATTTTCTGGGAGGGTTTGCATATAATATCACTGAAATTATTTGTTTCCTACATTTTGCAATCATGTAGTTGGGAGTCACTGAGGTCAAAGCTTTATACAAAAAGTTGCATTGACTGCAATGCTTTTGAAAGCAAAAACTCCTAGCTTCAGCAAGCTTCCGAGACTTGTCTATGAAGGAATTTATGATGTTCTTCTTTTGAGAAGTGCTAATGTACAGCTGAGTATTGTGTCTCAGGGAGAAAACATGCATCAGAGTTTTCTTTCAGTGTCTTTTCCTGAAACTGATTAGGTGGATGCCCAGTGGACCTTCTCCCTTCTGCTTAGGCTCTGACGTGTTATGTGCAGCTGTGCAGTCCCCATGTGAGGAATGTACTGTGTTAAATTATTTGTTTCCACAAGGGAGAGTAAATAATTTAATCTACGTTCTCCCTACTATCAGGCTTCCTTGAAAATTATGCAATTTTTGAAGAAATTGCATAGAAGAAAGTCTCCAGCCGTCATGTAGGAAGACTATTCCTCCGGCCCACCCCTGCACAATATCAAGATAGTGAGAACAAGGTCAGGTGAAGATGGAAAAGTTATAGTCTGGAAGTTCTTCTCTTTTCCACCTTACCATGCAATGTTGGGTGGTGGGTGGGTGGGAGAACAAACAGAAGGATCAGGCAGGCTTTAGTCTGACTACCTGTGTTCTCTCATCTGATTAATAACAGTTCAGATTGTTATGAATCAACTAGCTATCAGAACACACCCAACAATTAATTCTTGACTTGACTCCCACTCCAAGATTTTCAGACACTCAATTTCTTTTCTGATCCCCCCTTCAAGTATCTATTCTTATTTCTATGTTGCTGGATCTTACTGCATTGGTTTTGACCTACAAAGCCTTTTATGGCTGTAAGACAGGTTATCTCCTCTGCATTGGCGCCCCCTTGCAGTGGGGGAGAGGCTCGCGTACCCTAATGAAGTTGTGAGCTATGCTGGCGGTGGCATAATATCCACCGGTAGGGCCTCCCATACCAGACAGGTCACAACCGAAGGGTCCGACAAAGAGCGTCAATGGGCAGGATGGACTCTCTAGCCTTTTGGCAACCATCATAGGAGAAGGAAAACTCAAATTTCAAACCCGGGCAGATGGTGCTCGTCTAACCCTGTAAGGTCAACCATCTAGAGAAGGAAACTAAAATCAAACCTACAACCTGAGGACCTCGCTGCCATTATCCAAGTTTGCTAGGCCCCGGCAGACGAAACTTTGGTTTAAAGGGTGAGGCCAGTTCTGTGCATGCTGCGCTTCACCAGAAAAATCCATTGCACAGGCTCGAAGGACACATCCAACTTCCGAAAAAGCCCTGTAGTGATAGGCAAGGGATGAAACGGCAGGTGTAAAGATGCACTGGAAGCCGCAGACCCGACCCTGCATGCAGGCGGTTCAGGACCTTGGTCGCTTGAGACTGACCCGGGAGATGACAGTCTTGTTCGGCAGCATCCTGAACGACCAAGCAGCCTTTTTTAAGGCGAGCACTGTTTGCTCCATATGGAGAGGGGCCTAGGAAAGGTGGTCTAATGAAAGCTTATCTCCATCTACCCAGTTGGCTAGCTGCGGCCAACGGGCATCTTCCGATGCAGTTGAACAAAGACAAAGAAACAAAGGCCAACACCTGCCTGCAAAGGTGCAAATAGACGGACTCCCTGAAACAACATCTCGGGCTCGGCCAGATTGATCACCAAAAATGGTCCACCCTGGCCTCACATCGGTAGGCATGGATATGCACTATCCACAATGCTGCAGCCTCTTTTGAGAAGACATGCCGAATGGGTCTCGAAGAGAAACGACAACGCAGAAAGAACCGCAACTTTGAAACAACATCACCCAAGGAGACTTTCTGCTGTGCTTTCTGCAACCGAACTTGACTATCTCAGGTTGGCCTTTTTAGTGATCAATATGCTTATAAAAAGTGTGGGATGAGTCCTTCCTAAGAATCTTCATTCGGGCTCAGCCAGATTGATCACCAAAAATGGTCCACCCTGGCCTCACATCGGGAGGCATGGATATGGACTATCCACAATGCTGCAGCCTCTTTTTAAAAAACTTGTCTAGTGTGGATTGTCAGCCGCCTTGATTCCCCACTGGAGAAAGGCAGAATATAAATAATGATAATAATACTTTTCTCTTAGATCCTGACAGGTTAAGGCCTGGCCCTCATATGATAGAGTTCTTGTAAAGGAGTTTGACAATGCATTCGTAAGAACATAGCAGGAGAGAGTCTTAATACATTGTCATGCTGAGCAGTTCTCCACATGATGATAGGGACCCCATGCTAAACTATGCACAGACCAAAATTTAATATGAACTTTCTGATTACCAGCCTCAGTATTTAAAATTTCCTACTTTATTGATAGAAGAAGAAACATCAAGACTTGTAGCAGACAGTTGGCATGTCTGCATTTGCGAGAGTTTGCATTTCTATTATCAAAAGCAGAGCCTCCATTGTTTGGTTCCAAGAATTCTATTAGTGTGATGAAGGTTAGACAATGTATAAAAAGTCAAGTGAGAAAACAGAACTGTAGATTTATTACGTGGTATCAATCAATATAAATTTCTTACATCAGTTATTAACATGTTTATTCCTGTATGTGGTTGTGTAGGCAAGGCCAAGTGCACTGCTTTACCCAGGGACCTAGAATGCTGTTAAGATGGTCCTGATCAAGAGACTTTTTAATGTACATCTTATACTAAAAATTGTTCAAAAATATTTTGATTAATTAACTTCCTGATGCTGTTTTTAAAAAAAGAACTGTGAGAGCCTGCCATATAGGGAAGTGTGTGTGGGTGCTAGGAATCGTTTTTTTTAAAAAAAAAATCTTCAACTTTCCTACCAATAATAATTCTGCTTATTTGTTTGGGTCTTAGTTAGGCTCTTCAAACCTTTATTGTATGTTTAATATTATGCCACTCCCCAAATTTGGACACTGTTTTTCATTCAGAAATGTAGAATTTAAAAAAAACGGCAATTCTTGAAAACAAAGAAATCAGGAAAGAAACTGACACAACATTGTATGTTTGATAAATGACTTCTTGTTTATATAAATAGTACAAACATATTTTAAACATAAACTAAGCTTTACATATGAAAATAGTTGTTCTCTGTTCCAGATAGGCTATATTTACATTGAAGCTTGCTTTCAAATGTATAATGTCCTCAGCCGGATGAGAATTAATGTGTGCAAATTAGGACTGGCTTGAAACTAAAAGGATTTTTTTTTCTTTTGCTTAATTCATGGTAATACAGAACTGTTTTACTTTGGAAGCTAAATCAGACATTATTTTACAGAGGAAGAGAATGACAGTAACATTCAAATGCAGAGTTCTTCCATTTAGAATATACTTGAATAACCAGACAGCATTTCTGGTATATTAATCATGTGGAGAATGTCTTTAGCTATGGTGTGTTAAGGGGATATCAGAAAAGTAAAAAGAGAGTTACCTTTTAATAACATAAGTTGCATAACTGGTTGTCATTATTTTGAGCCTATCTCTTTTTGCCAGGCTATCATTGTAAGACAGATAATGTGAATGCTGGCTAAACTGACTGTTAACTTAGCCTTAAAAGGTTACACAGGTAATTTATAGAGGCAAGGGTCTGTCAACAGCTATACATGCTTTCCTAGGTCTGACAGCTACAAGGTGTCTTCAGATTTACAGGCAGTGTGTTTGAAATTAAAGTGTTATGGCTGGGATCTTGTACTATAGTTCCATAATGAAAACCTATTTGAACCTTATGTTGAATGTACATTTGTACAGTTGTGCAGAGCTGTATGCATATCCAGATACAGTATGTGGCCAAACACATAGCTGAAGATCTTTTACCATAAATTTCAACACATATAAACCCCTCAGGACTGGTTGCATAACTTGGTTTCCAAGACTTTGAACTGAATGCAGCCATCACACAATGAAAAAAAATCAAACTGCTTCTATAGTAGAATATAATCCAATGAAAACACCAATAAGATTCTAATCTATGAGAGAAAATGACAACAGTGACACATTCCACACCAAATTCTATTGAAAAAAATATGCTGAGAATTTATTTAAAACAGGAAAAACTGGAGACATTATGGACCTCATCACATTGAGGACCTTCAGCTGGGGAACAGCAGGGGCATTTGTAGGGCAGCAGGGAAAATTGTTTTCCCCAGCCTGTGGGAAAAACCATTGCTGCCCAGTTCCCCCCACACACACACACACACGTCCTTTGGCTTACTGAATGAGCACAGGAAGCCTCCTCTGTTTTCAGGTCTCTGCCCTAGGATGCTACCAGGACGGAGCCTTGCTGGAAGCAGCTCTGTGTCATGTGATGAACTCCGGCAGGCCCTGACCTTGCTCTGTCCTGGAAGCATCCTAGGATGGAGCCAAAGACAAATGTGATGAGGTTCTAAGAGGAGAAATCAGCAACAAGAGAAATGTGATGGTATGCAGGACTACCGAATGTAGGCAAGTCATTTAAGCACTTCACAAATTAGATGTTCTAGTTAGGAGGCTCAAGGTATAATCCCTCTCTGAATATCTGTTATTCAGATGATGCTAAAACCATGATGATATGGTTGTTTATATCTACTTGTTATGAGAAAGTGTGCCAACTTTGTTTTAAACCAAAAGCAGCCTGACTCCCAAATGTGAAGGTCTTCCTAATACTTATTTCTATCACTTCTATATCAGGATAACCACCATTTGCTAAAGCTCTCAATGACTAACTATAGTGGGCCCTTGGTGTTGCTGTGATTTGGCTCCAGGACCCTTGTGTATACCACAATCTGTGGATGCTCAAGTCTCATTTTATACAATGGCACAGTAAAATGGTGCTGTTACATAAAGGGGCAAAATAAAACTTTGATTATTGGAGATTTTATTTCTCATTTTTGGGAAAATATTTACAAGTCATGGAAATAGACTTCATGTATATAGAGGGCTGATTGTTTTGTTACAGGTCCAAGAGTAATGCATTTAAAGGATAAAGAAAAAAAGGATGTGTAGCCTAATTCTGTGCAACATCTGAAAGATCAATCAACTTGCAGTGTTCTGGACTTTATATTAGAATCCCAAATTGTACTGGGAAAGCAATATATGGATCTGGGGATTGAAGCTAATCCAGCAAATCAGTGGCTTTGGAGAAATCACAGTTAGCATTCCATGTATCTGGTTTTCCTTTTAAAGAGATTTTCTTTTATATTGTTTTACTGTCTTGAACATGAAATGTGTGGTTTTGGAGCACTCTGGAGGATGTCACTCAGAATTCTTTGCAATACAATGTGATTGATTTTCTTTTGAGGTTGCAAAAAGAATAATCAAGTATGGGAGTTAAAAGTAGTCCAGAGTCATCACTTATATAATTCTTTGTGGAACATAGAAGGGGGGGGGGAGCAATCAGCAGGCTGGAATTTACTGTGGAGAATATTAATGAATTCAGTAAAAAGGGAGAAACTATGCACATCTGCTATGCAGGCATGGTGAATTTGAAATGTCTTTATTCTCTTTTCATATATCTTGATATTGAGCAGTCCATGCATTCTTTATGCCAGACCTCAATAGAGATGAGTTCTAAGTCAGAGCCCAATGACCAAAAAAAAAAGGCTCAGAAACTATGAAGGTAGTGCCAGGTGGATTTTGAGAGAATTTCTGCATTGGAACTAGTTGTAGATAAGAATTATAACTCAGCTCACTTTCTTTCTGCCAACATTTACAAATAACTATATGCTTATATTCAGGATTAAATAAATATTCAATTTTAATGAAAGTAGGAGAAACCCAAACTGTCAGATTGTGCAATTGTCATATTTCTTACAACTGTTAGAAAATTATTAAAATTGACATTTTCCTGTCACGATGCACGGACTTGACCGGCCCCTTAATCACACACACAGAGACAGAATGAAGGCTAACTACTTTATTGAAGAATAATAACAGTATCAATGAATAATGTCCAATAGAAATATAAAAGCAATCCAAAAGCTTGAAGTAGCAATGTCCAAGGTAATGTAGCAAATAGGCAAAAAGCTCGGCAAGGCTCCGCAAGGCTATGCGGATCAGGAAACAGGGCAAGGCTCCGCAAGGCTATGCGGATCAGGAAACAAGGCAAGGCTTGATGACCACTGGCTGGCTTAGCTTGTGGTCCCACTCCGCTTCGCGCCTATTCAGATAAGACGTGGCCGGAGCACTGAGGATTCGTTCCCACGGATCCTATACTTAATCCTTCGGCCGAGGTCCGCGACGCTCTAGGCTTCTGCATCTCCAATCGCTGCTCACGGACCTCGGCCGGTCTATGCTCTTAGACCATTCCCTTCTGCTAGACTCTATGTTCCGTCTCCTATCAAAGGTTCGACCTTGTCTCTCCACAGCTGTGTTTCTATCTCCCTGAGAGCTCTCCTCCCTAGCCGTTTCCCATGCGCCTTCTTCCATATCTTCCTCAGGAGGCTCCTGAGAAGATCTCCCTCCCGGATGTTCATAACTCCCCGAATCGCTATCTATCTGCACCTGGCTATCTGAATCTTCACGAGGACCAAAACACATTTCTTCCCAGGCCAAGCTCTCTGTGGGTGAAAGAGGCCCCTGAGGGGAAAGCTGCCCTTCGCCCCAGTCATCTAGCTCATCCTCTGAATCCTGTTCTGGCACCGCTGGTTCTAATGCTAATGGAACCCCAGGTCCCATCCCCTGCCCACCAGGCACAAACGAGAACTGCTGTGCTACACTATCCCCCCCCTCAGGGCCCCTCCTAGGCCGCCCTCGAGGCTTGGGTTTGTCAGGGTACTTGCGATGGAACCGAGCGACAAGGTCCGGGGCATGGACGTCACGAGCCCGCGTCCAAAAACGCTCTTCCGGTCCAAAGCCTTTCCAGTCGATGAGATAATCCAGCTTCCGGTAGCGGATACACGCATCGAGGATGTCCTTCACCTCCAACTCCTCGCCGTCACGCATTACAGGAGGAGGAGGCGGCTGCGTCACATCAGGCCGCACCCCCTTCGCCGGGCGGAGCAAAGAACGGTGAAACACAGGGTGGATTTTCATGTCCGCTGGGAGTTGCAGCTTGAAAGAAACAGGCCCCACCTTCTCCAATACCGTGTAAGGCCCCAAAAATCGGGCATCCAACTTGCGGCTAGGCCTCTGTGTGGGCAGATCCTTTGTAGACAGCCAAACTTTATCCCCCACCAGGATCGCAGGGCCCTCCTGGCGCCGCCGATCGGCCATCCGCTTATAATCCGCTTTAGCCTGGTCCAATTGAGTGCGCAGCAAGTCTTGCAAGGCAGTGAGCTCCTGAAGCCAATCTTTCGCTTCCGACGCCCCGCCGGACGGGTCCACCGGCGGGTAGAAGCGAGGATGGTGTCCATAGTTGGCAAAGAAAGGAGTCTCCTTGATGGATTCGTGCGTCGCGTTGTTGTAGGCAAATTCCGCCAGGGACAACAAGGACGCCCAGTTGGTTTGCTGATAGTTGACATAACACCGTAGGTACTGTTCCAAGGTGGCATTGACCCTCTCGGTCTGGCCGTCAGACTGGGGGTGATGGGCCGTGGACATCCGCACATCAATCCCCAGCAACTTCTGGACAGCCTTCCAGAACTGGAAGTGAACTGGGTGCCGCGGTCGGTCACCAAACTCTGAGGCAGGCCATGCAGCCGGAACACATGTTGCACAAACATATCAGCAGTCTCTTTGGCCGTAGGCACCCCCACACAAGGAATGAAGTGTCCCATCTTGGTGAAACAGTCCACCACGACCAGGATCGTGGTGAAACCCTTGGACTTAGGCAAGTCTGTGATGAAATCGGCCGAAATCATCTTCCAGGGAGCGGAGGGGGTCGGAAGCGGCTGAAGCAAACCGGCCGGCTTGCCCCCCGGGTTCTTGGCCCGCTGACACACAGGGCAAGAGCCCACATAGTCCTCCACATCCCTCCGCACTTTAAGCCACCAGAAATCCCGTAGGACCAATTGCAGAGTCTTGAACAGCCCGAAATGACCAGCGGCCCGACTATCGTGGCAAAGTTTGAGAATGTCTGCCCTCTCGGGCCCGGGGGACACATAAACAGAGTCACGGTGGTAGAGTACCCCGTTCTTTACCTGGAAAGGGGCTTGCACCCCCTTGGTCAGCTGTTCTTGCACCCAGGGATCAGTCCGCTGGCGCTCCTGGACCCGCTCACTCAAAGGCCTCTTGTCCTTAGGGGCCGGCGGAGCCACCGGAGGGTTCACAGGAGCCGCCCTGGCCGCAGCAAAGTTCTCCGCTTTCAGGAGACGAGCCTCAGAAAGCCCCTCCCCGCCACGAACGTACTGCGGCTTCCGAGACAGGGCATCAGCTTGCTTGGTCTGCTTGGGGGTCACATAGTGGATGCGGAAATTGAATCTCTCAAAGAACAGGGACCATCTCTGTTGCCTCTGGTTCAATTTGCGCTGGGACTTCAAGTGTTCCAAGTTCCGGTGGTCAGTGTGCACCTCCACCGGAAACTTAGCCCCTTCAAGCAGATGGCGCCACACTTCAAAAGCCACCTTGATGGCCAGGAGCTCCTTCTCCCAAATGGTATAGTTCTTTTCCGGAGCCGTGAGCTGCCTGGAGTAGTAGGCGCAGGGCAACAAATCCGTTCCCTGCTGTTGTAGCAGGATCGCTCCCACCGCCACATCCGACGCATCGGCCTGCACAATGAAAGGGGTGCGGGGATTGGGGTGCTGCAGAAGCAGCTGTGTGGTGAACAGCTGCTTCAGCTTCCGGAACCCCACGTCTGCCTCCGGCGTCCGCCAGAACGGCACCTTTCCCCGCAGGCACTGGGTGATAGGATCAGCCCACTTGGCAAAGTCCGGGATGAACTTTCTGTAGTAGTTGGCAAAGCCCAGGAATCTTTGAATGTCCTTCTTGCTGGCTGGAGCTGCCCAGTCAGCCACAGCTTGACCTTGGTGTCATCCATGGCAATGCCCGTTGGTGAAATACGGTAGCCCAGAAAGTCCACCTCACGCAGATCAAAAGCACATTTCTCCAGCTTAGCATAGAGCCCGTGGGCTCTCAGTCTCTGGAGCACTTCCTTGACATGGAGGTCATGGGTCACCTGATCCGGAGAAAAAATGAGCAGGTCGTCTAGGTAGACCGCCAGATAACGATCCACCAGGTCCCAGAAAATGTCATTCATGAAATGTTGGAAACAGGCTGGGGCATTGCACAAACCGAATCCCATCACCAGGTATTCGAAACTGCCCCACTTGGTCTGGAAGGCTGTCTTCCATTCGTCGCCCTGGCGAATCCGGACAAGGTTGTAAGCGCCCCTCAAGTCCAGTTTAGTGAACACCTTGGCTCCCGCATCCGCTCCAAGAGCTCGGGGATCAGGGGAGGGGTAGCGGTTCGAACCGTGATCTTGTTGAGTTCTCGATAGTCATTGCAGAGCCGCAACTCCCCCGATTTCTTTTTGACAAAAAGAATGGGCGCCCCAGCCGGGGACTGGGAGGGCCGAATGAAGCCCTTCCGCAGATTCTCATCCAGGAACTCTCGGAGAGCCTGTTGCTCTGGTTCCGAGAGAGGGTAGAGTCTCCCCCGCGGGATAGGGGCTCCGGGTTCAAGTTCAATGGCACAATCGTAGGGCCGGTGGGGAGGCAAACGCTCTGCCTCCTTCTCGCTGAAGACGTCCCAAAATCCGGCATATTTCTTGGGCAGTGTGGCCACCGTTTCGACTTCCTGAGCCTGGCAGGCCCGGGCCGTCAGACAGTGACTCTGGCAATGGTCGGAAGAAAGAACGAGCTGTCTCTTGGTCCAGGAATCTGGGGGTCGTGGAGAGCGAGCCACACAATGCCCAGGACAATGGGGAAATCGGGGAGCTTGGTCACAAGAAAAGAAATGTCCTCTTTATGGGAGCTGGTCCACATCTTGGTAGGGGCGGTGTACTGGGTCACAGCCCCCGTCTTCAGGGTTCTCCCATCAATAGTCTGTACACCCTTTGGCTCTTGAAGATCAAGAAATTTTAATCCAGCAGACTTGGCATAGTCTGCATCAATGAAGTTGTTGGTGGCCCCCGAGTCGATCATGGCATGGACCATCATCGGCCCCTTCTCGGGCGACCACAGGCCAACCATTACAAGGAACAATTGTCCAGTCTTGGGTTCAGGGGGAAGAGTAGCGACGGCGGCCGAGTGAGCGAACCCTCTTACACCCGGCCGGCTCCTTCCCCCGTCGCCTGGATGGCTTCTTCGGCCTCCGGGGCCCCTCCCAGGGCGGCAGAGGCTCTGGGAGTCTTTCCACGGGGCTTTTGGGGGCACTCCCTGGAAAAATGTCCGGCCCCCCCCCCCCCGCAGTACCAACACAAATTCAGACGCTGTCGCCGTGCTTTTTCGGCCTGGTCTACCTTAGGCCGCACCGTGCCTAACTGCATGGGTTCCGGCTCATCCGAGCCCGCTGGTGGCGTAGCGAGCTGCCGGGGCAAAAACTGTCCAGCCCCTGCCTCCTTTCGCGCCACCGGCTTCTCCACCACACTTTTGTCCCATCGCCTCCGGGTTTGCAGCCCCGCTTCGACACGTAGACTCAAGGCAATCGCTGCCTCCAGATCCGCGGGTCGTGCATGCTTCAACAGCTCTTGTTGTAACTCCGTGGGCAGCCCCGCGATGTAGTGGTAACGCAATGCCGAAAGGTTCCACTGCACCTGGGCAGCCAGCACTCGAAAACGGGAAATGTATTGAGACAGGGACAAGTCCTTCATCGTCAGCCGGGCTAGATCACGCTCAGCCAGCTCTTCATTCACAGGTGGCCCCCAGGTCGCCCGGATAGCGTCCATGAACGCCCTTGGCGTGTTCACATGGGGAGACTGGGCCCGGATCAACGAAGTAGCCCACGTCGTTGCCGTTCCTTCCATCAGGTTAAAAATAAACCCCACCTTGGCTCGGTCGGTGGTAAACTCTGTGGGTCGCAACTCCAAATATAGGTCCATTTGGCAGAGGAACACCTCGACTTGCGCGGGATTGCCCCCGAAGCGGGCAGGCGCGCTCACTCCCGGGTGGCGCCCGGCCCTGGTCCTCAGCTCTCCCACCTCCTGTTGTAACGCCGCCACTTGCGCGTCCGACAAGTTGGCCATGGCTGCTACCGCCGTGGGTCGCTTCCTTCGGCGTCCCGTGGTGTGATGAGGGGTTCAGGAGTGCTCCGGCCAACTGTCATGATGCACGGACTTGACCGGCCCCTTAATCACACAAACAGAGACAGAATGAAGGCTAACTACTTTATTGAAGAATAATAACAGTATCAATGAATAATGTCCAATAGAAATATAAAAGCAATCCAAAAAGCTTGAAGTAACACTGTCCAAGGTAATGTAGCAAATAGGCAAAAAGCTCGGCAAGGCTCCGCAAGGCTATGCGGATCAGGAAACAGGGCAAGGCTCCGCAAGGCTATGCGGATCAGGAAACAAGGCAAGGCAAGGCTTGATGACCACTGGCTGGCTTAGCTTGTGGTCCCACTCCGCTTCGCACCTATTCAGATAAGACGTGGCCGGAGCACTGAGGATTCTTTCCCACGGATCCTATACTTAATCCTTCGGCCGAGGTCCGCGACGCTCTAGGCTTCTGCGTCTCCAATCGCTGCTCACGGACCTGGGCCGGTCTATGCTCTTAGACCATTCCCTTCTGCTAGACTCTATGTTCCGTCTCCTATCAAAGGTTCGACCTTGTCTCTCCACAGCTGTGTTTCTATCTCCCTGAGAGCTCTCCTCCCTAGCCGTTTCCCATGCGCCTTCTTCCATATCTTCCTCAGGAGGCTCCTGAGAAGATCTCCTCCCGGATGTTCATAACTCCCCGAATCGCTATCTATCTGCACCTGGCTATCTGAATCTTCACGGGGACCAAAACACATTTCTTCCCAGGCCAAGCTCTCTGTGGGTGAAAGAGGCCCCTGAGGGGAAAGCTGCCCTTCGCCCCAGTCATCTAGCTCATCCTCTGAATCCTGTTCTGGCACCGCTGGTTCTAATGCTAATGGAACCCCAGGTCCCATCCCCTGCCCTCCAGGCACAAACGAGAACTGCTGTGCTACATTATAGCAAAAGAATGCATATCCTGAGCACTTTTTTCTATTCCTGGAAAAATTGTTCAGATGGATTTGCTACAATTTGGAAACAAGTTTCACAAATGTTTCACAAATGTTTTCTTATTCAAGATTGAAAATATCATGCTATTTGAGAAATCTAAATACTAGAGAAGTACAACTATGTACAATGGTCATGTCTTTGTGTGATATGTGATGTTATTTTATGTGATGTGTTTAATAATGTTTCATGTTTTATCAGGGGAGGGTCAATTTTGATGTTTTATACTGTTTTTTATCGATGACGTTGCCAACACTGGGAACCGCTCTGAGTCCCCTTCGGGGTTCAGAAGGGCGGAATACAAATACCAGAAGTAAATAAATAAATAAATAAAATTATTTATTTATTTTTTAACTTCCTTTATACCCCGCCACCATCTCCCCAAGGGTGTTGGGGTGGCTTACATGAAGCCAAGCCCAATAACACATAAAACAACACAACAGCAATTATAAAAACAATACAATCAATAAAACTCAACATAAGCAGTAATAAACAGTTTAAAACCATTTTGGGCAGGCCAAATGTGAATATTAAAATTTTTAAAATAAATAAACACTGGAAGCAGACATAGATTGTATATACCAGGAAGGTTTCAAGGACAATGTGGGTAGACACCCAACAGGGAATTAAAGTGCTTCTGAGGACATTTGCAGAATTTGAACACAACAGGGCACATTGGAACAGTCACGTCTTTAGGCTCCTCCTAAAAACTGCCAAAGTGGGGGCTTGTCTAATATCCTTGGGGAGAGCGTTCCAGAGTCGGGGGCCACTACAGAGAAGACCCTCTCCCTCGTCCCCACCAAACTCGCCTGCGAAGGCGGTGGGAGCGAGAGTAGGGTCTCTCCAGATGGACGAAGAGATCACCTGGGTCCGTAAACTGGAATGCGGTCATGTAGGTAGACGGGTCCCAAACCATTCAGGGTTTTATAGGTAAGAACCTGCACCTTAAATTGGGACTGGAAGATAAATGGCAGCCAATGGAGCTCCTTAAACAGGAGGGTTGACCGCTCCCTGTAAGTCGCTCCAGTTAGCAATCTGGCTGCTGCCCGTTGGACCAGTTGAAACTTCCGGGCCATCTTCAAGGGCAGTCCCACGTAGAGTGCATTACAATAATCCAATCTGGAGGAGACTAAGATGTGGACCACCATGACCAGATCCAACTTCACGAGTTACGGTCGCAGCTGGCACACAAGTTTTAATTGTTCAAAGGCCCTCCCAGCCTCCGCCGATGCCTGAGCTTCAAACATTAGTGACGAGTCTAGGAGGACACCCAAGCTGAGGACCTGTGATTTCAGGGGGAAGCAGGTACAACCCCATCAAGCACAGGTTGCCACCCTATCCCCCAATCCGGCTTACGATTGACCACGAGGACTTCTGCTTTCAGAATTAATCTTCATTTTATTCATCCTCATCCAGACAGTGACAGCAGCCAGGCACTCATCCAACACCCGAGGGGCTTCCTTGGAATTAGTTGGAAAGGAGTAGTAGAGTTGGGTGTCATCTGCATAGAGATGGCATCCCACTCCAAAACCTCAGATTACCTCTCCCAGCGATTTCATGTAGACGTTAAAAAGCATGGACAGAATGGAACCTTGCGAGACCCCACAGGTCAAAGACCAGGAGCAGGTGTCCCCCAGCTTCACCATCTGGGAACAATGCACCAAAAAGGATTGGAGCCATGACAAAAACATGCCCCCAAGATCCATCCCGGAAAGTCATCCCAGAAGAATACCATGGTCAATGGTATTGAAAGCCGCTGAGATGTCCCAAAGAACCAGCAGGGTCACACTCCCCCTGTCCAACTTTCTGCTGAGATCATCCACCAAGGCGACCAAAGTCATCTCAGTACTGTGACCAGACCTAAAGCCAGACTGTGACTCATCCAGGTATTGGATGTCCTCTTGGAAACTCTGAAGCTGAGAAGCAACCACCCACTCCAGAACCTTGCCCAAGAAAGGGAGGTTGGAGACCGGCCTGTAATTGTTCAAAACCGTGGAGTCAAGAGAGGCCTTTTTCAGGAGTCGTCTAACCACTGCCTGTTTCAAGCCCGATGAGAATGTCCCTTGCTCCAAGGAAGTATGAATGATCAACACAAACCAATCAATCAGCCCACCTCTGGCCGATTTAATTAACTAGGAAGGGCACGGCCCCAAGGATCCCCTCCACGCCTTCAGGATGAACAAGCCAAAAGGAATCCCACAAAATTGGACAGACATATGCCACAGTCACCTCCCCTGGAACTGTATTTAAGGTGTCTAACTAGAGGCGTATCCGAGCGACTTTATCCGCAAAATGTTTCGTGAAATCGCAGCACCAAGCCTTCGGGTCATCAGTGACCCCCCCCCCCCCGGAGGGTGAAGGAGCTCCCCAACGACACGAAACAGCTCAGATGGTCTATTATATCTCTCATTGTTACATCCAGTGATCTCTGATGTAACAATGAGAAGCAGGACCACTGTTGCAATTCCTCCTCACACCAGAGATTGCTGGTAGGAGTGGTGGTTGTAGAAACATTACTATACTACACCTTGATCAATGGGAGCATAAACTTCAGGCACTTGCAAGGGCTGCTATCCAGTACAGCAAGATTCAGGGATTTTTACAGTTATGGCAATAATGTTGCAATTGTGAATAAATGGAGAGCATGAATATGAATCAGTTACAGATATGTAACTATAAACTACTCATCCATAACTGTGATAGTTAAATTCAGCTAAGATATTTTTTTAGCTCATCTGGAGAATACCAGGCTCAAGGAAGACTGTATTATGTCATTATGAAACATATCTTATATACCATTATTCTAATTTCTCACACAACATCTCTTAAGAATGGAAAGCAAAATCATATATAGCCTCAACAGTGACATATTTATTAGAGGAGTGAAAAGTAGCTGAAATTAAATTAGTAATTGGTTTTGGAGAATCAGATGGACTCCACTTCATTAAGATTTGTTCTATTAGTGGCAAGACTCATTTCCCTATCATTTTATACCTATCAGGATGAAACTTGTCACACTTGTAGGCAACATTTACAACTTTGAGCCTGCCAAGTTTTGAACTATTTCTGTCATCCACTGATTTTTAGGCATGTTTAATGTTTTTTACAAATATTTTAAAAACTACAAGAGGTATTTCTGTATAATGAGACAACATAAGCAGGGCACCAATCCTTACAATATCAGAAATATTTGTTCATCTACTGAATTTTTAGGAATGTTTTGAAGTTTTTTCAGTTAATTTTTTTAAACTACAAAAGATATCCCCTTAAATTGTGGTAAAGTGAGACAGCATGAGCAGGGCAGCTAGCCTACCAAGTTTCAAAATCAGTTTATGCACTGATTTATATGATTTTTTTTTTAAAAAAATTAACCACATGTGATTAACCTAACCCTCTTATCACACTGGGGCTTTAACATGGGCAGCCCCATTCTTCTGATGCAAGCAGAATTCGGGGAAATTTAGTTGCCTGCCCACCCCTGAAATAACGAGACCACACAAGTACAGTTGGGTTCAAATTATGGGCAACTTTTATTGTAAATTGTTACCTATTTAATTCTGTCCTAACCTAAACTAGTAGGAATCAGGAACTTGGTGACAAAGCCGAGGAGGTATCCCAGTCGGCTATACCCCTCGGCTAACAGTGGCAAAACCTCTTTTGTCTCTAACCAAAAATAAACAACAGTTAAACGAGTGGACAGAAGTCTATATCCGAAAAATGTTGCAACCAGACTCTGTCATTGTATGCCATTAAGCCTTGCCTCACCGAATCTACCTTTCGAGTGAGTGTTTGAACAAATGACCCACCCCCCATCCTGAACTGTGGGGGGGGGGGCTTGTGTGAAGACAACTTTGCATACTCCTCTCTACTTTCCGCCACCGATGGGGACCAGGTGTCCACCTAGTCCACATCCCCCACCAAGCTCTCTAATGCCAACTGAGTCCCAACCTGCAAATTGGACAAAAACAAATCATTCTCATCAGACAGATGAATACCATCTGCCCGGTACAAATTTAGATTGTGGTAAGAAATATTACTATGACCAATGTATGATCCGTTGCCATGCGACAAAAAGGCTCGCATGGCACGGTTCACACGCTTTCTTGCTCGTTCCAGTCGACGAACGTCACCACCACCAGCCCACTTGAGCCGTGGTATGATGGCCGACCAAACAATATGAACATGCGGCCAGTGCCGCCAAATTCAAAAAATGTCATCTCTAGCCTGTTGGTAGAGCGGCCTACCTGCTAGGAGACCCAGGTCATTTCCACCGAGGTGGATGACCAAGACGTCAGGCGGTTGTGAGCCCCTGACGCCTAACAGAAATGGGATCAAGCCTTCCCAACACATACCTCTTTTTCCTCTCCACTCGACCACAGCGGTGGAGGAAAAACCCAAATGCCGGCCATAGGAAGTCCGCTGGGCATGCCGCCCTGCCCAGTGGATGTAGCTATGACCACATACCAGGACGTTTCGCCTATGCGCCGGCTGCATCAGATCTGAAACAATATAACATATTAACTTAACTTTGAACGAACGTAGCCCTTATAAGCATTTGACTTCCATCTGCCCAAAGCCTTAATTGTGTCGACACCGTATCCCAGCTCAGATGCCGTTGATGCCGCCCCAATATGAAAAGAGTGGGTGCCAAATTTGTGTTGTGCAAGCCCCAAAAGCTTTAACGCTTTATTCGTGACCGTCCAGAACTGATATTTAGTTAAAGGCGTGCCGTCAAAATGACAAAAAAGGTACCCGGGCTTGGATGCTCGAACAGCCAGGTATTGAGACATGACCCTTACTGGGCACAAGTCCACATCGCTACAGCTAGCTAAACTAATCACACAGCCTTTTTCTTGCTGATCCATTTTAGATAGTCTAATTCCAATTTGTAAAGTGTTCTGTACCAACGTCACGTCTGAAAAGAGCAGAGCACTATAGGACACGTCAGTTTTTGACTTTGCAACCAATTCGCTTATTCTAAGCGCCCCAAAAAAGGCCGTAAGCGCCGTTGAATGAAATAGTAACCTTTCGTACTCCGACGAGCACAACTTTGGCCAGGTGTGGTGCAGACCCTTCAGGATATCGGGAGTTAAAGGTTCCCTATCATCCTTGGGCCGCCTATATTGGTTTGACCACCCTGCCATCAATTTATGTAGCTGAAAATCATTGGTCCCATCGGGAAGGCCCTGAGCCTTCAACCAATAGGCCAAGGCTGCCAATTTGACTCGAATTGTATGAGGGGCTAGTCCCCGCCTCCTGGAATAGACACAGAATTGCGCCAAATGCTTGTAAGGGACTGGAAAAACAACAGGTAAACCATAATAACTCCGAAACTCAGAAAATTCCTGAACACACTTCAAGTACGATTTTCTAGAGCTGGGCGCAAGTGCGTGTGCCATACCCAAGGTCACCTCCTCGCTCCAACCATCCAGAGATGGTCTGGCATGGGTTCCGGCCGGGCGTCTGCGTTGGGTGCTAACTGCCAGAACCGCTCCATCTGCATACGAGACAGAGCGTCGGCCAATGAATTATCTAACCCAGCGATGTGAAATGCACAGAACAAGATATTATGCTCTAGACAGTGAAGCGTAAAAAGACGCAAAGCAGCCATAACCCTTCGCGATTTGGAAGTCAGGGTGTTGATTACTTGAACTGTGGCCATATTGTCGCACCAAAAGTGCACTGTCGAATTTGCAAAACTATCCACCCATAGTGTAACAGCCACTATGATGGGGAAAAACTCTAAAAATGTCAAATCGGATGTTATGCCCAACGCATGCCACTGTTGGGGCCAAACCTGAGCACACCAGTGCCCCTTAAAATATACGCTGAAACCAATTGAGCCGGATGCGTCGGATGCAACTTTTAGGGCATCGCGTAGCATCAACTCTTGCCGCCAAAAGGACACACCGTTGAATTTGGATAAAAACTTAAGACAAATTTCCAAATCTAATTTTATAGAACGAGTCACTCGGATATGATGATGGGGCAAGGTTATCCCGGAAATGGCGTCGCAAAGTTTGCGTAAAAAAGCCCTTCCCGGTGCCACAACCTTGCACGCAAAATTTAAATGTCCAATTAATGTTTGGAATTCCCTCAGGGTTGCTTTTTTACGTATCAAAAATTGCTGTACCCTCTGACTCAGGTCTGCCACCTTATCAGGAGGCAACCGGGAAAATTGTTGGACTGTGTCTAGCTCCACCTTTAGAAAAGATAACACTTGCTGTGGGACCTCGGTTTTTTCTTCGGCTAATGGGATCCCCATTTCCGCGGTAAGTTGTTGAAAGGACCGTAACAGTGATAGGCAGTTACCCGACCCGCACTTCCCGACGAACAAAAAATCATCGAGGTAGTGCACAACCCCCGTTTGGCCAGATTTCTTCTTAATAGCCCACTCAATAAACGTGCTAAATGTCTCAAAGGCTGTGCACGATATGGAGCAGCCCATGGGTAAAGCACGGTCCATGTAGTATTAACCTTTGAAATAAAAACCCAATAGTTCAAAATCTAAGGGGTGTACTGGGAGCAGCCTAAAGGCGGATTTGATATCAGATTTTGCCAATTCAGCGCCCGAACCAAATCTTTTCACGATGGACACAGCCCTATCAAAGGATGTGTACTGAACTGAGCAGAGTTCCTCAGGTATTGCATCGTTCACCGACCTGCCTCTGGGATAAGACAGATGATGAATGAGGCGGAACTCCCCTTCGGCCTTCTTGGGTACTATGCCTAACGGGGAAACCCTAAACTGGGGCGTGGGCGGTGATGCGAAAGGACCCAACACCCGTCCTTCACGAACCTCCTTATCAATTTTTTGTTGAACGATTGTCTCCATACCCACAATTGATTTAAGGTTTGGCGCCATCCGCGGCATGCGTGGCCCTTGAGCTGGGATCCGAAAACCGTAACCAAAGCCCTTCAATAAGTACGTTGCCGCCTCCCTATCGGGGTATAACTGCAACCAATGGGCAAGCTGTTCCAATTTAACCGGACTGGGGCCCCTTTGGAAAGGAAGGGGATGTTGTGCCTTTTCCAGGCGGCTGACCTCCCCGGTTGTTGCCCCGATTGGGCCTTTGTTTATTGCAATGTTTGGCCGAGTGCAGCCCCAAACATATGGTGCAGGCGTGCAAATATTTACAATTGGGTTTATTACATGCCCCTTGGGACGCAAATTCCCAGCACATTGGCCTTCGCTGGAGCCGGGATTGCGGGGCTGCCTGCCGAAAGGGCTGACCCTTCTTGAAGTTTTGGACTGTGTGCCCGCTGTCAGCTTTCTGGCTGAATGCAGTCTTGATCGACTGCATTACCTCCGACCAGAGCTGATTATCAATCAAATCCCAACGCTTGTTGGGCCGACTTGCCGCCTTGGAACGGAAGCGTTTGTCATATTCCAGCCATATGTTCCCCGGAAACTCAATGTGGGCATTGTAAATGATATTCTGGTATATCACTAAGGACATGGCCCTGTAAGGTGATACATCAACTATCAATGCCATGTAAATCATGTAACAGGCTAGCCAATTCTCCCATGTTTGTTCAACCTTTCGTTTTTTAAGCTTCTCTTTAGCCTCCTCATCCAAATCATCCTTTTCTTTTTTGTCTAGGTCCCTATAGTAGAGAGAGAATATGTCCACATATTCATTCCTCCGGACCTTATCAATGACCTTTTGAGTCAAATGCGATGCCAGTTCAGCGACTGACAAGACCGGGGTCGCCTCCTCAGGCCACTTATCCGTTCCCCAAAATTGATTGGCCGGCCCTGTCCTAGCGGCCTCTAGCATCGGAGCAGGAGCAATCAGGGCTGATGAACTGGTACTAGCCTCACACCCTGATGTGCTCGCCTCCAACCGGGTGCTCCGTTTAGGTGTTGAGTATGTGTCCCTGAACCCAGGGAATAACAGCCAACAGCTATGTGTACAAGTGAAAGAAACAGACAATAGCACTAGGGTAATAACAAATATAAATTCTATAATTTCTATGATTCAATAATCGTACATACGTGCACCTGGGAAGTAGACCGCATAGATAAGGCTAATCCTCAGCACACAGGAGCAAGGGTATAATCCCCAGGACAACCCATACGGTATGGTAAGTCACAGTTGTGAGTCCCACAGTTCAAGCCTCATAGGCTAAAGAGTTCCTGAGATGCTGTACAGGTCCAAGTTCCGAGGTGAAAATCAATAGTAAATACGTAGATGGGATTTAAGGTAAGAATGTTCAGGTCCAGGTAAATAGGAAGGTATCACAGGGAAAAATTCCAGGACGCAGGAGACAATGCATAGGCGTCTCCTCATGTAGATGTACTATAGAATTGCCGACGGAAGACGTTTGCAGTGTATTTCGGCCGCTTGGAATCCGTTTCGCCACTTGGCTTCTTCAAGGCGTTAATACAGATTAAAGGCGTCCCATATTTACTGAAAATATATATAAACATACATCACAATCAATACAAAGTCTGACATAGCAACAATTGGTGGGGAAATCCCTCCGTATCCAGGTATACATACCCATTGTAAAGGATTGACCATCTTAACCCCGCTTCAATGAAGTAGGGTGACCCGTGGGTAATTGCGATCCTCTTGGGAGAGTATTTTATAATTAATTCAGAAGGGTGTGTAGATGAACTGGGTCATTAAGGCCACGTGGCCACTCAGAATCTAGGAGAATTTGCCATTTAAGTTCAGCTTGATTTAATTGTAAAGAACCATCTGAATGTGGTTTGGGAATAATCTTTTCCAGAACTCTGACTTTTAAAGAGTCTGCAGTGTGTTGCTTGTTTACACAGTGTGTGTAGAATGCTGAATCTGTGCATTTTCTGTTTATTTTCGAACGATGTTCTATAAATCTCGATCTTAATTCTCTTTTTGTCTGGCCTATATAAACCATATGACATTCGCAGGAAATTCCATAAATTAAAAATTTAGAGGAACAGGTTTCAAAGCATCTAATCTGGAACCACCTGTTTTTAGCGAGACTATAGATTTGTTTATTCGTGCTGATATTTTTACAGATCGAACAGTGTAAACAAGGTTGAGAGCCTGGACTGAGGACAGTGGGGGCAGGAGGCCGAGATAAGTTATTATGTATCAGATAATTGCGAAGGTTATTAGTTCTTTTATATGCCACCATAGGGCGTTCCTGTAAGCCTTCGATGTGGGATATGAGGGGCCAATAGGAATGAATGATGCGGGTAATCTCTTTCGAATGGGGGGTAAGGGTAAGAGGCCTTACTAGTCTGGCATGGGAAGTGTTGTTCCTGGGCTGTTACAAGGAGGATCTATTGGCAGCCTCTGCTCTACGCCTAGCTGCTAATACTACATTCAATGGGTAGCCTCTATCCAGAAAATCAGTAGTCATTCTATCTGCATCTCTATGGAAATCAATAGTAGACGAGGAATTTCTTTTAATTCTAAGGAATTGGGAATATGGCAAATTGTTCTTTAATCTATGGGGGTGAAAGCTCTTATAATGCAAATAAGTGTTTTTATTCACAGGCTTGTGATAATTCTTAACTTTCACCTCGGAACTTGGACCTGTACAGCATCTCAGGAACTCTTTAGCCTATGAGGCTTGAACTGTGGGACTCACAACTGTGACTTACCATACCGTATGGGTTGTCCTGGGGATTATACCCTTGCTCCTGTATGCTGAGGATTAGCCTTATCTATGCGGTCTACTTCCCAGGTGCACGTATGTACGATTATTGAATCATAGAAATTATAGAATTTATATTTGTTATTAGCCTAGTGCTATTGTCTGTTTCTTTCACTTGTACACATAGCTGTTGGCTGTTATTCTCTGACGTTACAGGTTTTTTGCCTGGTGCTTTATTATGTCTTCCAATGTTGTAACCAGTTTTGATGCGCAAGAACGCAATGATATTATACAAGAATGGGATAATATTTTTTCGACCACCACCCAGAATCCCCAATCTACTACACCTTTAGGCCCTACAGTTGATGAATTAGCGGCCAAAGAACTCCGCCTCATTAGAGTGCAGCTGAATGCCTCCTCATTATCCGAATACATTCGGCAGAAACTTATACCTAGAGGCCTGAGAGTAGGAACACCCCCGGGAATTTATACTAATGACTCGGATTTTACTGAGAGTTGGAAATGTATTACTCAAAAATGTAGTTTTGATTTGATGACTCTTATTGTAAAACGTAATTCTCAGGAATGTAAGGAATTGAAGGCGGAAATAGCTTCTTTGAAGGATACCTTGGGCCAGACTCTCACCCCTGTGGATTTGGACAAAATCAAAAAAGAATGTACTGCATTATATGATGATATTAAGAAATCTAAAATATCTAAGCTCAAAAGGGATGAAAGGGATTTCCAAGAAGGAAAAATCTACAAATGGACCACTAAACCATTATATAACAAAAGAGTAACATTCTCCAGAGAATCCCTTGACTCCCATTCCTCTATAGGGAATGTTTCAGTGGAATCAGAAACTGCAAGTACTTCCAGATCCAATTCAGGCTATGATTTGAGAAATAGAAAACCCAATTCTAAACCAGGAAATTTTCACAAGGGCAAGAACAGAAAAATGAACAAATAGTTGCTAATTTATCCAGCCATACTTTGTCTCCCCAGGAAGTTATGTTGCTTAATAAAGGTCTTTCTTTTGTGCACACTCCCCATTGCCGTGATTTGGATATTAGAAAGGATTTGGCGACCTTATTTCGATCAATTAGACTGAAAGAATTCTTCTCCCACAACCCGACTACCAGCACCCCCCATAATCAATTTAAACCTAAAAGTTCTTTTGTACCCCCTAATCCACCCCACTGTATTAGAACTTTTGAAGAACAAATATTGAAGGAGGTCAGACTTATTAAGCATGATAATGATTATAATAAATCGAATTTATCAGCCAAGGAACATCAGATTATTAAAGACTTAGGAAATAACCCCAATATAACCATTCAGAGAGCGGATAAAGGGGGCGCAGTAGTGATTTTGGACAGACATATATATATACAGGAATGCCTGAGACAACTTGAAGACACCACATTCTATCGTAAACTCACAGCAGACCCCACTAGACACTACATGAATATAATTAATCTATCCATTCAAGAGGGGATAGCTCAGGGGTTCATAGAAGATAAAACCGGGGATTTCCTCACTCCCAAGGACATTTCAGTCCCGAAATTCTATTGTTTACCAAAGTTGCATAAAAATAAATATCCCCCGCCCGGTAGACCTATCGTCGCCGCATGCGGAGGAATTTTACAACCCCTCTCTCAATTTATAGATTCTTTCCTTCAACCTGCAGTTCTTAAGACCAGGGCCTATACAAAAGATACGACTCATTTTATAAATAAGATTGAGAATTTGCAGATAAGCCCTAACGACTGGCTCCTTACTGCGGACGTCTCCTCCCTTTACACTCAGATCCCTCTGACAGAATTAAGGGAAGTGGTGGAAAATACCTTGAATTTACGTCCCGTAAAAAAGCCGCCTACGGGGTTCTTACTCAGTCTATTAGACTTTATTTTAGATTATAATTATTTTTCCTTTCTGAACGATCTCTATCTCCAAGTTCACGGAATAAGTATGGGGACCGCTTCAGCTCCATCCCTAGCCAATATTTTTATGGACAACTTAGAAAAGAAATTTATTTTTCCAACCACTCCCAATCCATTTTCATCCTCAATTAAAATGTATACTAGATTTATAGACGATGTCTTCCTGATTACTAATTATGCAAATATAACTGAATTCCAGGATTGGTTGAACAGTTGGCATCCCACTATTAAATTCACAGCCCAAGCCAGTCACCAGACAGTGGATTTCTTAGATATTTCGGTATATGTGAAGGACTCTTATCTGAAAGTTAAGAATTATCACAAGCCTGTGAATAAAAACACTTATTTGCATTATAAGAGCTTTCACCCCCATAGATTAAAGAACAATTTGCCATATTCCCAATTCCTTAGAATTAAAAGAAATTCCTCTTCTACTATTGATTTTCATAGAGATGCAGATAGAATGACTACTGATTTTCTGGATAGAGGCTACCCATTGAATGTAGTATTAGCAGCTAGGCGTAGAGCAGAGGATGCCAATAGATCCTCCTTGTTACAGCCCAGGAACAACACTTCCCATGCCAGACTAGTATGGCCTCTTACCCTTACCCCCCATTCGAAAGAGATTACCCGCATCATTCATTCCTATTGGCCCCTCATATCCCACATCGAAGGCTTACAGGAACGCCCTATGGTGGCATATAAAAGAACTAATAACCTTCGCAATTATCTGATACATAATAACTTATCTCGGCCTCCTGCCCCCACTGTCCTCAGTCCAGGCTCTCAACCTTGTTTACACTGTTCGATCTGTAAAAATATCAGCACGAATAAACAAATCTATAGTCTCGCTAAAAACAGGTGGTTCCAGATTAGATGCTTTGGAACCTGTTCCTCTAAATTTTTAATTTATGGAATTTCCTGCGAATGTCATATGGTTTATATAGGCCAGACAAAAGAGAATTAAGATCGAGATTTATAGAACATCGTTCGAAAATAAACAGAAAATGAACAGATTCAGCATTCTATACACACTGTAGCACCCATGGGCCCGTTCGTGCCAATGGGAGGGGTGAGGCGCCGGGGTCCCGATGCCACTGGGACCCGCACAGGCTGAAGGGGACTCGGAGGACGAGTTGGAAGGCCCAGAGCAAGATTGGTCAGCAGTGCCTTTGCCCAGTTCACCTGCAAAGAGTTTAGCCTGGGATTTCGAGTGGGAGCATTCTCCCGGGGAAGGAGCGGACCAGGTGGAGATGGAAGGCAGCGAAGCAGATAGCGGAGATAGTTATGAATTCCCAAACGGCCGAGGTTCCCAGGACCTGGCCGAGCAGCAGAAGGAGCCCAGCGGCTGGGAACGTTCGGGAGGCTGCTTCTCAAGGAGATAGCGATACTGAACTGGAAGAGGGGCCGTTCCCATAACAGACGCAGGGACATAGAGCAGGGCAGGAGGAGCTGGCATCTGTCCCTAGACCGTCACTGTTCGGAAAGTAGAGACTGGAGACGCCGGGCCCTAGATCGTCGAGGGCCCGGCCGAAGGATTAAGAACGGCCCCGTGGGAACTGATCCTCAGTTCTCCGGCCACGTCTGATCTGAAGGGCGTGAAAGCGGAGTGAACCACGGAGCCTAGTTTGGCTCGCCTTGGACCAAGACCTTGCCTTGATATTGATTCGCATTGCTGCGGATACCCTGCTTTGTTCCGGAGGCAATCCGGGAATTTGCCTAGTTTTTGCCACGTTTGCTTTTGGAACTATCCTTTGGAACTTTGCTTTCGTAATTGGACTACAGCTTTGCTGTTTGCTTGATTCTTTGATCTCTTCAAGAGAATTGTCTTTTGGACCTTTTTATATTCAATAAAATTAGTTAGCCTTTGCTACGTCTCCGTGTGTGTGTTAAAGGGGCAGTACTAAGTCGGTGATTGTGACAGTTGGCCGGAGAACTCCACGAACCCCTTTTTTGCACCACGGGACGTACCAGAAACCGCCGGCTGCGTACCAAGGCTCCCATTGTCTCCACGGCCGCCATGGCGAACTTGACGGGTCCGCAAGTGGCGGCGTTGCAACAGGAGGTGGCGGAGCTGCGAACCCGAGCGGGCGGCACCCGTCGGTGAATGCCCCGGCTCGTTTCAATGGAAATCCGGCGATGGTGGAAGTTTTCATTGCCCAGGTTCGGATGTACCTGGAGTTGCGGCCCAATGAATTTGCCACCCCCCGGGCCCAGGTGGGGTTCGTGTTCAACTGTATGGAAGGGATGGCAGCGACGTGGGCAACTCCCCTCATCAATGGCACGTCCCCGCATGCGGCGACTTTGGACGCTTTCCTAGATGCGATCCGGGCGACCTGGGGACCCCCCGTCAATGAGGACCTGGCGGAACGGGATTTGGCACGGCTGACCATGAAAGACATGACTTTGTCTCAGTATATTTCCCGTTTCCGAGTGTTGGCCAGCCAGACCAAGTGGGAAGGACCACCCCTGCGCTATACGTATCTAGCGGGACTCTCGCCCGAGATTCAGCAACAGATGTTACAATTGCCCCGGCCGGCCGACCTGGAGGAGGCCATCGCCTCAAGTTTGCGGGCGGAGGCGGCCATACAACACAAGAGAAGGTGGGGGGTCGGCACGGCCGAGAAACCACCGACCAGGCGGGAGGCCGGGACCGGCCAATTTGTGCCCCGCCAGATCCCTGCCCCCACCCCTGTTGTGGATGACTCCGAACCGATGCAACTGGGTACGGTGCGGCCCAAAGTAGATGCTGCCGAGAAGGCTCGGCGTCAAAGACTCAACCTTTGTTGGTACTGCGGGGGCCCGGGTCATTTTTCTCGTGATTGCCCCCAGAAACCGCGTGGGAGGACCCCTCGGGCCTCCGCAGCGGTGGCCAGCCCTCCGGAGCCTGAGGAAGCCCTCCAGGCGGCGGGGGAAGGGTACGGCCGAGTGTAAGAGGGTTCGCTCACTCGGCCGACGTCGCTACCCCTCCCCCTGAACCCAAGACTGGACAATTGTTCCTTGTCATGGTCAGCTTGTGGTCGCCCGAGAAGGGGCCGATGATGGTCCATGCCATGATTGACTCGGGAGCGACCAACAACTTCATTGATGCAGACTATGCCAAGTCTGCGGGATTAAAATTTCTTGACCTCCAAGAGCCCAAGGGTGTCCAGACCATCGATGGGAGAGTGTTGAAAACCGGGGCTGTAACTCAATATACAGCTCCTACCAGGATGTGGACTAGCTCTCATAAAGAGGACATTTCTTTTCTTGTAACCAAGCTCCCCGATTTCCCCATTGTCCTGGGCATTGTGTGGCTCGCGCTCCATGACCCCCAGATCTCCTGGGCTAAGAGACAGCTAATTTTTTCTTCCGATCATTGCCAGGGCCACTGCATGACGGCCCGGGCGTGCCAGGCTCAAGAGGTGGAGAATGTGGCCACCCTGCCCAAGAAGTATGCCGGATTTTGGGATGTCTTCAGTGAGAAGGAGGCGGAACGTTTGCCTCCGCACCGGCCCTATGACTGTGCCATTGATTTGCAGCCGGGGGCCCCCATTCCGCGGGGGCGCCTACCCGCTCTCGGACCCAGAGCAACAGGCTCTCCGAGACTTCCTGGATGAGAACCTGCGGAAGGGGTTCATTCGGCCCTCCCAATCCCCGGCCGGGGCTCCGATTCTTTTCGTCAAAAGAAATCGGGGAGTTGCGCCTTGCAATGACTACAGGGAACTCAACAAGATCACGATCCGGAATCGCTATCCCCTGCCCTTGATCCCCGAGCTCTTGGAGCGGATGCGGGAGCTAAGGGGGTCACCAAATTGGACCTGAGGGGGGCTTACAACCTTGTCCGGATTCGCCAGGGTGATGAATGGAAGACGGCCTTCCAGACCAAGTGGGGCAGTTTCGAATACCTGGTGATGGGATTCGGTTTGTGCAACGCCCCAGCATGTTTCCAACATTTCATGAATGACATTTTCCGAGACCTTTTGGACCGCTATCTGGCGGTCTACCTTGACGACCTGCTGATTTTTTTCTCCGGATCAGGCGACCCATGATCGCCATGTCAAAGAGGTGCTCCTGCGACTGAGGGCCCACGGGCTCTATGCCAAGCTGGAGAAATGTGCTTTCGACTTGCGTGAAGTCGACTTTCTGGGCTACCGCATCTCTCCTACGGGCATTGCCATGGATGACACCAAGGTCCAAGCCGTGGTCGACTGGGCACCTCCTGCTAGCAAAAAAGACATTCAAAGATTCCTGGGCTTTGCCAACTACTACAGAAAGTTCATTCCTGACTTTGCCAAGTGGGCTGATCCGATCACCCAGTGTTTGCGGGGAAAGGTGCCGTTCGGTGGGCGCGCCGGAGGCGGATGTGGGGTTCCGCAAGTTGAAGCAGCTGTTCACCACTCAGCCGCTTTTGCAGCACCCCACCCCCGCACCCCTTTCATCGTCCAGGCCGATGCTTCGGATGTGGCGGTGGGGGCGATCCTGCTACAGCCTCAGGGGACGGACTTGTTGCCCTGTGCCTACTATTCCCGGCAGCTGACGGCTCCGGAAAAGAACTATACCATTTGGGAGAAGGAACTTTTGGCCATCAAGGTGGCGTTTGAAGTCTGGAGACACCTGCTGGAAGGGGCCAAGTTCCCGGTGGAGGTTCACACCGACCACCGGAACTTGGAGCATCTGAAGTCCCAGCGCAAATTGAACCAGAGGCAACAGAGATGGTCCCTGTTCTTTGAGCGATTCAATTTCCGCATTCACTATGTGACCCCCAAGCAGACCAAGCAAGCTGATGCCCTGTCCCGGAAGCCGGAGTATGTCCGCGGAGGGGAGGTCCTCTCCGAGCAGCCTCTGCTCAAAGCGGAGACCTTGCAGCAGCCGCCCGAACGGCCCCCGCGCGGCTCCGGCGGCCCCGCCCGGCCCCGTGGATAAGCGGCCGTTGAGTGTGCGGGTCCAGGCCCGCCAACGGGACGATCCTTGGGTGCGCGAGCAGCTGTCCAAGGGGGTGCAGGCTCCGTTTCAGGTGCGGAACGGGGTGCTCTATCATCGGGACTCTGTTTATGTTTCTCCGGGCCCTGAGCGGGGGGACATTCTCAAGCTTTGCCACGACTCTAAGGCGGCGGGCCATTTTGGGCTCTTCAAGACGCTGCAGCTGGTTCTACGGGATTTTTGGTGGCTTAAAGTGCGGAGGGATGTGGAGGACTATGTGGGATCCTGCCCTGTGTGTCACCGGGCTAAGAACCAGGGGGGCAAGCCGGCTGGCTTGCTCCAGCCCCTTCCGACTCCCTCCGCTCCCTGGAAGATGATTTCGGCCGATTTCATCACCGACCTCCCCAAGTCCAAGGGTTTCACCACGATACTGGTCGTGGTGGACTGTTTCACCAAGATGGGACACTTCATCCCCTGTGTGGGGGTGCCTACTGCCAAGGAGACTGCTGATATGTTTGTGCAACATGTGTTTCGGCTGCATGGACTTCCACAGAGCCTGGTGACGGACCGGGGCACCCAATTCACTTCCCAGTTCTGGAAGGCTGTCCAGAAGCTGCTGGGGATTGATGTGCGGATGTCCACGGCTCACCACCCGCAGACCGATGGGCAAACCGAAAGGGTTAATGCCACTTTGGAGCAGTACCTGCGCTGCTATGTCAACTATCAGCAAACCAACTGGGCGTCCTTGTTGTCTTTGGCAGAGTTTGCTTACAACAATGCGACGCAGGAATCCATCAAAGAGACTCCTTTCTTTGCCAACTATGGACACCACCCTCGGTTCTACCCTCCGGTGGACCCGTCTGGGGACGTTTCGGAGGCTAAGGATTGGCTCCAGGAGCTCACTGCGCTTCAAGACTTGCTACGTACTCAATTGGACCAGGCGAAGGCCGACTACAAGCGGATGGCTGATCGGCGGCGCCAGGAGGGTCCTGCGATTCTGGTGGGGGATAAAGTTTGGCTGTCCACCAAGAATCTGCCCACGCAACGCCCCAGCCGCAAGTTGGATGCCCGGTTTTTGGGGCCCTACAAAGTTTTGGAGCGGGTGGGGCCTGTTTCCTTCAAGCTCCAGCTCCCTGCGGACATGAAACTCCACCCGGTGTTTCATCGCTCCTTGCTCCGCCCGGCCGGCCCCGCCGCCTCCCCCCTGTGATGCGGGAGGGCGGGGAGGAGGTCGAAGTGCAGGACATTTTGGATGCTCGCATCCGGTACCGGAAGTTGGAGTATTTCATTGACTGGAAAGGTTTTGGCCCGGAAGAGCGTGCTTGGGTCAAGGCTCGAGATGTCCACGCGCCGGAGTTGGTGGCCCGTTTCCACCGCAAGTATCCTGACAAGCCCAAGCCCGGGGGGCGGCCCTGGGGGGGCCCTGAGGGGGGGGATAGTGTAGCACCCATGGGCCCGTTCGTGCCAATGGGAGGGGGTGAGGCGCCGGGGGTCCCGATGCCACTGGGACCCGCACAGGCTGAAGGGGACTCGGAGGACGAGTTGGAAGGCCCAGAGCAAGATTGGTCAGCAGTGCCTTTGCCCAGTTCACCTGCAAAGAGTTTAGCCTGGGATTTCGAGTGGGAGCATTCTCCCGGGGAAGGAGCGGACCAGGTGGAGATGGAAGGCAGCGAAGCAGATAGCGGAGATAGTTATGAATTCCCAAACGGCCGAGGTTCCCAGGACCTGGCCGAGCAGCAGATGGAGGCCAGCGGCTGGGAAAGTTCGGGGGAGGCTGCTTCTCAAGGAGATAGCGATACTGAACTGGAAGAGCGGGGCCGTTCCCATAACAGACGCAGGGACATAGAGCAGGGCAGGAGGAGCTGGCATCTGTCCCTAGACCGTCACCGTTCGGAAAGTAGAGACTGGAGACGCCGGGCCCTAGATCGTCGAGGGGCCCGGCCGAAGGATTAAGAACGGCCCCGTGGGAACTGATCCTCAGTTCTCCGGCCACGTCTGATCTGAAGGGCGTGAAAGCGGAGTGAACCACGGAGCCTAGTTTGGCTCGCCTTGGACCAAGACCTTGCCTTGATATTGATTCGCATTGCTGCGGATACCCTGCTTTGTTCCGGAGGCAATCCGGGAATTTGCCTAGTTTTTTGCCACGTTTGCTTTTGGAACTATCCTTTGGAACTTTGCTTTCGTAATTGGACTACAGCTTTGCTGTTTGCTTGATTCTTTGATCTCTTCAAGAGAATTGTCTTTTGGACCTTTTTATATTCAATAAAATTAGTTAGCCTTTGCTACGTCTCCGTGTGTGTGTTAAAGGGGCAGTACTAAGTCGGTGATTGTGACAACGCCTTGAAAAAGCCAAGCGGCGAAACGGATTCCAAGCGGCCGAAATACACTGCAAACGTCTTCCGTCGGCAATTCGATAGTACATCTACATGAGGAGACGCCTATGCATTGTCTCCTGCGTCCTGGAATTTTTCCCTGTGATACCTTCCTATTTACCTGGACCTGAACATTCTTACCTTAAATCCCATCTACGTATTTACTATTGATTTTCACCTCGGAACTTGGACCTGTACAGCATCTCAGGAACTCTTTAGCCTATGAGGCTTGAACTGTGGGACTCACAACTGTGACTTACCATACCGTATGGGTTGTCCTGGGGATTATACCCTTGCTCCTGTATGCTGAGGATTAGCCTTATCTATGCGGTCTACTTCCCAGGTGCACGTATGTACGATTATTGAATCATAGAAATTATAGAATTTATATTTGTTATTAGCCTAGTGCTATTGTCTGTTTCTTTCCCTGAACCCAGGGCCATGTAAGTGTGGTGTTCATACCCGTAGAAGTAGTGGCTGTCTCCGGCAGCGGCATCTGGGTGGCTTCCTCCTGCGACATCACTGGCGCTGGAATGGAAATCGGAACCGACTGCCCCATCGCGGTTGGCGGAATACCGGGTTCCACACTGGCCGGCGGCTCGTCCTGATGTTCTGGAACCGGAGCCTCCTGCGGGGGTTGCACTTCTCCCTGCGCCCTTGCACCAACACTGGCTTCTAGGTGAGACATACGAGACATTAGATGCCCAGGCCGCAAAAAACCCCGGTGGCGCCCCCTTAGCACGACGCGGAAGGGGGGGTGGAGGAAGACCCATGGAAATGGCCCCCCAGCGTCCACCCGCCCCCGCGTCCCCTCGTGGCAAAAAGGAAGGAGGAAAAAAGGGGGGAGGCCCAGGCCCCCCGCCGCTAACCGTGTGGCCGGGGGTCGGGCCTCCCCCCCAAGCTCCCATGGCGGAGAGGGGGCAGCAAGAAAAAACCCGCCCCCCGTCCGTCTAGTCCACGTTGAGCCAGGCCCCAAAATGAGGGCCTGGCTCGCCCCAACAACACGGAAGGAAAAGGCGGCTGGCGCTGAAACCAGCGCCGCCGCTTCTCCTCCCATTAAGGCGGACTCCCTTTAGTAAGGGAGCCCACCAGGCAGGCCCAGGCAGAAATGGAAGGGGCAGGGAAAATGACGCCCCCTCCCCGCCTGGGCCCCCGCTACCGACCTCTCTCCTCTGGCTGGCCTTCTTTCTTCTTAGGAGGTTCGAGGGAGACGTCCTTCTCCCTCCGAACCTTGTTCAGAATGAGCTACTTCAGGGGGCGGACCGGCTAAAGGGCAGCCACGCCCCCTGATCTAGATGGTTCCAAGAAGGAACCATCGTCTCATTTTCATAGGGGGAGGCAAACTTCTCTCCTTCCCCCTTTGGAGGTAGGAAAGTCCTTTTAGGGTGGGACTTTTTGAATACTCTGCTACAGAGAGTCCTTGCTTTCCCAAACTACTTTTCCCAGAATCCTGCTCCTGCCAAAAGAATGGGACTGCCCACATTACAGTCCCAATGTGATAAGGCTAAATCACTTTTGTATAAATGTGACTTATAAGCAATAAGCACACACAGTAAGCTGATAAAATAAGGATTTGAGGGGCAGGTAAGGGCTGGGGAGGGAGTATAGATAGCTATGGGAATTTGGAAAATATAAGTTTGGGGTTGGATAAATTCAACAGAGGAAGGCTACAGACTGGATATGGAGGAACAGGAACTAACAGAACTATCAAAAAGTGAAGTTTAAGTTTTACCACACAGAGAGAACACACAGCACACATCTTTCTCTCCTATTACTTTGCAAAGAATTAGAAACACAGACATTGAGGGGAGGAGACCACCAGCTTTGCAGAAACCTTGTGATTGGCTTTCTTCTTGGCTCCTCTTTTTCTGATTGACTGACAACGGGGAAAAAAACTCATGCAGCTATCATTGTCAATCACAATCAGATCACTCCCTCACACTCTCCTTCTTCCACACCAAACAATTACAGAGTATGTTACATTGGAAAAATATCTCTGAAACATCTCAGAGGCTTCTGTTTCAATTCTTAATGCTTTGGAGAAGTCCCTCTCCAATTAGTAATTCAGAGATTCGTATTAATGAATCATACAAATCTCCGAATTATGAAACAGAGCTCCAAAGCTTTGCACAGCTTCAATATTTATAACTAAAACTTCATAATATAGCCACATTTGAAAGCTAGTATTATGATTAAAACTCCTAAAATAGGTATCTCTCTCTCTCCCTCTCTCTCTCTCTTTCTCTCTGTGTGTATATATGTTTTGTGTATATGTGTATATGTGTGTTTGTGTATATATGGGTTTTTGTGCATGTTTTGTAGTGCATTTTTGTTTTCTGGCTTTTTAAGTCTCTTCTGCTGTGTTTTTAAGTGATTTTATGCGCAATGGTCATTCATTGGCCTGAAAGGTGTATTGTGTCCAAATTTGGTGTCAATCTGCCCAGTGGTTTTTGAGTTATGTTAATCCCACAAATGAACATTACATTTTTATTTATATAGATATATGTATGTATTTTTGATTGCTCTAAAACTATCCCTGAATCATTAATAAGATACATGTTTTATGTGAAGAAGGCTCTAGATTCTGTCTCAAGAATCCTCACCTGAAAGATAATTAAGCAGGACATGAAGGGATAGATGACTGCCCAATATCTTAAGAATCATTGCCTAAGTTCTGGTGAACAAAATGCTGATCTAAATCAATCAGTCGCCTGAGTCTTAGCTCTAGGTCATAATAGCCTTAGGATTGTTGGAGGCAAACCTAATCTTTCAGATCCCCCTAAAAATGTATATGTGAGTAAATCCACTTTTGGTTGCAGATTGAATTTTAAAGAAGCTAACCAAGGGGCTAGACTTTTTGAGAATAGAATTCAGTACCTTGGATAGCTCATTGCAAATATAAAATTAAACCTGGAGTGGATTCACCTTCTTAATGTAAACTTGTGTACACGCATGCATGGATCTTCCTCATCTCTCACTAAGTGCTATCAACCATTTGTAGCATCATATTCTATTTTTAATGTTGCATGCTAATATGGCTTCCATCATGCCATTCATCTATTACTTTATTTATATCCACCTGTATTCCAGACTGCAGCTCAAGACAGCTTCCCAGCAATATGCCTTTCCTTTTTTTCCAATTTGTCAAGAATAACAATGCAATTATCTACTTCATACTCAAAGTAGCAGTGAGATGAATCAAGACTGTACATCAAGAATTGTGACATATGTTTAATGTCTAACATAAAAATAAGGTCTCTTAATTTATTTTTGCAGCATGAGAACCATAGACCAAACAGAAACAGGATGTCATCTAATTTTGAGAACAATATCTTATGTTTACATGGCAAATGCATCCCCTAATACAACAAATTGTTTTATTATATGTTCTATCTATCTCTTTATTTTGGGGGGGGGGGTGTTATAGATTGTCATATAAACCATTATTCTCAACACTTGCCATAGTAAAATAGGAAGTGGTTGCAAGATTGCCCAATTGACCTGCTCCTGACAATTGCTGACAATATTAACCGACCACATTGATATTGCCAGTGGTGCAAACTTGCACCATATGCAAACATAAGAGGATTATTGTTTCATGGACTGAGCATTGATTGTTCCACAAATGATGTCCTCCAGGTATTCGTAGCAGATGGTGCCATTTTAGTCAAAGTTCTCATTTCTTGGACCATTACCAAAAGTTAGTTTTCATTAAGAAGCTAGTGTTAAATAAACCATATGCTTTTCTAAGACAAATTAAAGGAAGATAGACACAGTTCTACCATATGCTATAAAACAGATCAATATTATTAAAGACAAAACAAAACAAGAATAGACATGTTTGCATGTTTTGAGCCACAAGCAGCTCTTTTTATTTTCAATGCATTAAATCTAATTTCCCCCCTTTCTTCCCGCCATTTAAAATATTTTAGGTGTGCCCCCAGAACAACCCATAAAGACTTGCATTAGTCTTATTGAAATTATTTTACCTTTCCTAAAAATGCTTTGCCTAAGGGCAAATGTCCAAGTGCACTTCCAATTTAGAAAACTTAAACAGAGAAAAAGAGAGAGTTTCAAATTGCAGCCAGTGTGTAACTCTTGGGGAAGATTTTACTGTCCCCGCAACCGCCGATCCCCCTGGTATACAGGGGATCTTAGGTCTATGAAGCGGGAGAGGAGACGGCTAGAGCGCGAGTGGAGGAAACTCCGTGACGGAGCATCAGTATCAGCTTATAAGCTAATTAAAGAGGCTTATGAGCATGCCGTCAAGGCGGCCAAAAATGAGTATTTCTCCACCTTGATAGCGTCTGCCAGCTCACGCCCGGCCCAATTGTTTAAGGTAATTCGGTCTTTGATGACGGTCCCTACTGTCCCAAAAAATAGTGATAAACCCCTACCGCTGGAGCTTTTCAGAGCTTTTTCACAGACAAGATACTGAGTCTCCGCCGGGACCTTCCGGCCACAGTTGATACAGTAAGAGAGCTTGAGACTCTGTGGCCCTCCGCCAGGCCCGCCCTCGACCGGTTTCGGCCACTGGACGCAGATGCTGTTGATAAGATAGTGGCTGCAGCTCGCCCTACCACCTGCTCCCCGACCCGTGCCCCTCCTGGCTTGTTAGATCTTGCCTGGAGGGGTTACGTGGGCCTCTGTTGAATATCATAAACAGCTCCCTTGAGCAAGGAGTCCTTCCAGAGTGCTTGAAAGAGGCGGTGGTAGCTCCATTGCTGAAGAAACCGTTATTGGATCCTGCGGTTCCCTCCAACTACCGCCGAGTGTCGAACCTCTCGTACCTGGGCAAGGTGGTTGAGAGGGCAGTAATGGAGCAACTGCAGTCCTTCCTAGATGATGCAACATGGCTAGACCCCTTCCAGTCCGGCTTCCGTTTGGGGCACGGGACGGAGACGGTTCTGGTCTCCATCACAGACCAATTCCGCTGCCAGCTCGACCAAGGCGGGTCTGCGCTGCTCGTGTTATTGGACCTCACAGCAGCGTTTGACACGGTCGACCACAATCTATTGATCCACCGCCTGGCCATAGCTGGAGTGAGGGGGACAGCCCTTAAATGGCTGACCTACTTCCTCCACCAGCGGTCTCAGCATGTGAGGAGGGGCGAGGTGGTCTCTGAGGGCTCCCCACTAGCTTGTGGAGTTCCGCAGGGGGCCATTCTCTCCCCTCTGTTATTTAACATCTACATGCAGCCGCTTGCACAGCTGGTGCGGAGTTATGGGCTGGAGTGCCACCAGTACGCTGATGACACCCAGCTCATTCTGAGGATGGAGGGCAGGCTGGGATCCGTCCCTGATAATTTCCAACACTGCCTCGAGGCCGTTACTGGATGGCTGTGAGCCAGTAGGTTGAGGGTGAATCCGGCAAAGACGGAGATCTTGTGGCTGGGTCGCCCGGGCGAGGTAGGTGCGCAGCTTCTGACCCTGGACGGTGTGGCGCTATGCCCATCGTCATCTGTGAAGAGCCTGGGGGTCCATCTTGACTCCCAGCTGACCATGGAGGCCCAGGTCTCTTCGGTCAGCAAGGCTGCTTTTTTCCATCTCCGCCAGGCAAGGAGGCTGGCCCCCTATCTCTCCCGGAGCGACCTGGCCATGGTGATCCAAGCCACGGTCATCTCAAGGCTAGATTACTGTAACGCGCTCTACGTTGGCCTTCCTCTGTCGGCTATCCGGAGGCTCAAGCTGGTGCAGAACACTGCCACCCGGCTCCTGTCTGGCACCCCAGCAGGTTGCCGTATAACACCTGTTTTGCAGGATCTGCACTGGCTTCCCATTGAGCACCGGGTCGCCTTCAAAGTGTTGGTTCTTACCTTTAAGGCCTTATACGGCCTGGGGCCGGCGTATCTGAGGGACCGTCTCACTCCATATTGCCCATCGAGACCACTAAGGTCTGAAGATGCTAACTTCCTAGAGATACCATCGACAAGGTTGGCACGCTTAACATCTACTCGCCGGAGGGCGTTCTCAGTCATAGCTCCCACGCTGTGGAACGCCCTCCCGGCTGAAACCAGGGCCCTGAGGGACTTGCTCCCGTTTAGGCGAGCCTGCAAAACCCACCTGTTCAAGCAAGCTTTTGGAAAATAGGCCCGTGCATTTCTATGTATGCTATTGCAGAATTGCTTAGCGGTTTTAATTGTATATTTGTATTGTTGTTTTAATTGCTTTTGCTGTTTTTATCGCTGTTTTATTGTTGCCTTCGGCTCCTGTGAGCCGCCGCGAGCCCCCGGGAGTCGGCGGCATAGAAGCCTGAACAAACAAACAAACAAATAAATAAATAATGTTGATCGTTGTTGAACATTTAGTTCCACCCTTATTCCTTAAATGGAATAAGAAGTGAAGATTGTAAAGTATGACTTTCTTAGCTTGCCAAATTGAGATAATGGCGTTGGGTGTGACTTGATTAGTTGTTAGTACTGAACCTGATTGAGAAGCCAGCCCACTAAAACTTTTTGGAGTGCTTTTGTGCAAAATCACATGAGTGGATATTTTTCCTTTATAAAAAAACAAACTATATGGATGTATACAATGCAATTCTATTGATTTAATCAATAGATCAAAGGGAGACTTTATTTGCTATGCATTAATTTTGTGAAGAGAAAGTATATGAAATTTTTTAAAAATGAATGTGTTTGTGTCTTCCTATAATTTGTGCACAATGACCTATACCAGACAGCCTCCAACTGCAGCCCTCCAGCTTTTTAGGCCTCTAACTCCCAGAAGCCCTAGCCATCTGTTCAATGGTCAGGGGTTCTGGAAATTAGAGGCCCAAACAGCTGGAGGGCTATTTGATTAACCCTTAGTGTGTCATCCCAGTAGCCATGATGCTGTAGAAGCTCTTATTACTTGCTATTTTTGTTCTTTAGCTAATATTGCTACCAGCACATGTCTGTGCCTACTCTCACCCTAAGGAAACTGTTGTGGATTTCTAATCCTCAAAGAAATACAATAGAAAATCTTATCTGCCCATTTAATGAGGTCATCTGTGCACAACTCTAGAGTGTGTTGCCTTGGGAGGCTCACTACTCACTTGCACTCACTTTTAATATGATGTGTATACAATTCTTGAAGCATACCATATGTTTCTCCTTGTTTTGTGTGCTCTCCCTTCACCTGACTCATTGTTTATACACAAAAAAGATATAAGAAATAGTCTTAACATTTCCATTTAGATATCAACTAGAGATGGAATAAGTGGCATTCCAGACCCTTCTATATAGATAGATATATAGATATATCTATATCACCCCATAGAATATTTATTGCTTGTTTTTATCCTATGAAATCCTGGGATTATTTTATTTGAGGAGGTATCCTTCCCTGAACTCTTCTCCATTCTTTCACAGTGGATTCTAAGCATACTTGCAGACTCTCCAACATTCCACAAATTAGACATGAGATATGTTTGATCAAGTAACATCAGAGTTTGGTCAATGTGGCAAATGTTATTTATGAGGAAGAACACATTAGTTACAGCAGTTTGCTTTTCCATGAGTCTCTTCTCCTCCCCTCCGGAATCATGGGAAGCCTCATCATCAGAATAAGCCTCCGGCCAGGTGTCATCCCATAGCAGGCTCTCTGTTGGTGATGCAGGCCCTTCATCCCCTCCATCACCTTCATCAGGGTCTAAAGCAAACGGAACCCCTGGGGCTGCACCCTGCCCTCCTGGCTAAGGTGGGGGCAGATTGGCCTCCTGCCCCCCCCCCAGGTCAGATGGGGGCTGAGTTGCTACAACAGTCTTAAAATGTTTATACAAGAACGTATCCTCATTTCCCGCCAGGATGCGACATTTATGTTCACCTAATCTCTTCCTAAATGATCGTTTGGTCATGCCCACATAAAATCGAGGACACGTGCAATACATCAAATAAATCGATTTTTCAGAGGCACAGGTGAAGAATTGGTCCAGTTTGATGGTTTTAGAAGTCGCAGCTATTTCAATTTCATTCAATGGTGGCACAAAGTCACAAATTGCACAGTGGCCACATTTAAATGTGCCCACCCTAAAATTTCTCAAATTTTCTCTTGCCTATTGAAGTCCATTGTTTTGCCACAAGAGCAGCACTGGCTGGACTGTAAGTGCTGCCATCTGTGGTGTGTTCAAGGAATAACTTACATGATATGACTAGACACAGTACGTTTCAATAGCTTCTTTTATACCGTTAAGTTGTAAATATTGTTGAACAATCTTGGATACATAAAACATACAATTTGTTGTTGAAGGCTTTCATGGCCAGAATCATTAGATTGCTGTGAGTTTTCCGGGCTGTATGGCCATGTTCCAGAAGCATTCTTTCCTGATGTTTCACCCACATCTGTGGCAGGCATCCTCAGAAGTTTGAGGTCTGTTGGAAACTAGGACAAGTGAGGTTTATATATCTGTGGAATGTCCAGGGAGGAAGAAAGAACTCTTGCCTGTGTAAGCTAGGTGTGAATGTTGTAATTAGCCATCTTGATTAGCATAGCAATGCCTTGCAGATCAAAGCCTGATAGCTTTCTGCCTGGGGGAATCCTTTTGTTAGGAGGTGTTAGCGGGCCTTGATTGCTTCATGTCTGAAATTCCTGAGTGTTGGTCTTTATTTACTGTCCTGACTTTAGAGTTTTTTTAAATACTGGTAGCCAGTTGTTTTTTCCCCATTTTCATTGTTTCCTCCTTTCCGTTGAAATTGTACACATGCTTGTGGATTTCAATAGCTTCTGTGTCCAATGTCTAGCAGTAAAAGGATTGAATCTACATCGCCCAGTGATGCCACTTCACCTTTTTTGTTGCCATTGCCACTGTCAGAGACCTGCAGCTCCAGAAGAGATCTTGGCCATTGCCAGAAGCCTTTGTTATCATCAGTAAAGATAAATAAAAAAAATAGGGGGTACCTTTTCATATATGTACATAATCACATACCATGGAGATGGAATCCCACCCAGTATTTCCTTAAGCTTATTGAAACAAGCTCTATTCAAGTCTCAATTGCATATCTGCTATATAGTTTCATCTTTTTTCCATATAACAAATTCTAAGAAAAAATGCCCACTCCTATTCAGAAGATCCTTCATGGAAACACAAATTCTAGGATTCCATAGATGAATGGCCCATAGAAACACTCCTTAAAGTGCTGATTGATTTGACAACCAGAAGTGGTAGATGAATCTTCTAAAAAAGAAACAACACCAAACATAATTAATGAACACTGTTTTCATGTGAAGACTGAGTTCACTGCACACAACATATGACCACACCTATGTAATCAGTACTATTCCCCTAAAATATCTCAAGTTCAGACAACTGTTCATCAGCCGACCAATAGTGTTTCCTCACATGCTAAATGTTATGGCATTTACAATAATTTTTTGCTGAGAAACAAAAATATTTCACTGAAAGCAGTAAAATAAATGACAGAATAGCTTTATTACATGGAATATACCCTGAAAGCCAATTAATTTTTCATATTAGGATGTACAAAGCTACCTAGTTTGCTTTCTGACATGTAGCAAGAAAAAATATTTTTTCCATAAAATATATTGATAAATTCTTGTCAAAAGCTAAAGATTCTGGTTCACAATCATCTAGCAACTGTTTGGATTATAGAGAGGAATATGCTGTACTCATAGTTTACTTTTAGAAAGTAATCCATTACAATGACATTTTTCACTTTTGATAGTAATTTGAGTGACCAATCGTTTCTTTAAAAATCTTAAAATTAACCAACATAGTCACTTATAGTTCTTTTTTTTAAAAAAATGGAGTGCTACAAATTAGCACTCAGTACAAAATATACTCCTCTTGTACACCTTACCTCAGCTCTCACAGCAGAGCAAAAGACATCCTTGAACCATGTAATATTCTGCACTATGTATTTCTTTCTTTCTTTCTCGGACTTCTAGGCCGCCACTCCCGGGAGGCTCGGGGCGGCGCACAGTAAAACGAGATACAATAAAAACACGATTAAAAACAATACAACTATAAAATCTCTGAGTTAAGATTAAAACAACGATGTGCTGTAGAGGATGCAAGGCACAGCACAATGCAATGTAATTGCAAAGGACCCCGCGGCCAGCAAACAAGAACCTTCTTCACGTACCAGGCTTGAAAGAGGCCCACCTGGAGACCACGAGACGGAGATCGTTCTCCGTTGTGGCCCCGTTCTTTGGAACTCGATGCCACCGGACCAGAGAGCCTCCTCGACCTGCCCCCGTTCCTGACCGCTCTGAAGACCTGGCTATTTAGGAAAGCCCATGGTTAATGCAGAACCAGGAACTCAAATACCGAGCCTGGCCCCTGCATTTAACCACTGAATATTTTAATCTAGTTTTAAATACTCTATTTTAATTGTGGAATTTGTTGTGTGTAAGTCGCCCGGAGCACGAACGTGGAGGGCGACTCAGAAATAATAAAGTCAGTCAGTCAGTCAGTAATGCAGTGATAACAGGCGAACCAGGCGCTGAGGGCATCTTATAGGCCGAAAGCCTGCTGGAAAAGAAATGTCTTACAAGACCGCCTGAATGACATGAGGTCTTGGAGAGCCCGCGTATTGACTCCACTGACAGTCTTCTCCTATGTTTGCAAAAGGAACTTAAATATTGGACTGTCACTATAAAATAAGTTTTCTATATAATTAGGTTACAGCTGTAATTTAAGATTCCATTGCAATTATAATATAACACTGCTGTCAGAGGTTAAACATCCCTTTTCCAGAAATACAAAATTCAAAACACCAAAACCCTTCAATCATTCATACGATAGTAGCCTCTTTGCTTTCTGATGGTTCATTGTACACACAAAAAATTCAATGTACACAAACTTTGTTTTATGCACAAAATTAGTTAAAATTTTATAGAACTGCCTTCAGGCTATGTATATAAAGTGCATATAGAACAGAAATATCAAGATATTGCATTATATATGTATACATAAATACAGGTATTTCAAAATCCTCCACCCTCCAAAATCCAAAATTATAAAAACATATGATTCCAGGCATTTTAGATAAGGGAAACTCAACTTATATTGTGGAGTGGAAAGAAACTGATTATTGGTATATAATCACTTTAAATTCCTGGTTGTATCTTCCAGTTATGTAGCTGAAACATACTAGCAGCCTATCAGGAAAAAAAGTGTCAAGTCCTAACCAGCTCTCCAAACATAGCTGAATATACAAGGACAAAAGCAGACTTGCAAGAGCTATATAACCTTTTTTTCCTTGTGCTATTGCCTACATTAAGATTTCTCTTACATTTTAATTTTATCTTGTCAAATTTATGAAAAAGGATTTGAGTAAAGTCCCTATGCCTTTAATACTTTATAATAGACATACTATCATCAGTGTGCCTTTTTCAAGTTGAGAAATGGATTTCAATGAGCACCAAACTAAGCCTGTTCGATGTCTATGTAGTTGTTAAAGACACACAATTTCTTGATGTTCCTTTCAAGTTAGTGTTCGTCAGAGACATGTCACAGCATGAGACTAGTATGTGAAAGCTTTCTCTGGTTTCTCTCTCAATTTCTTCCCTATGGCTGTATTTCTCAATAGCTTCTCCATAACAACTTCTAAAAGCGACAGCTTTAAAAGCATTAATTGTGTCCCTGTTCTAAATGCCCAGGATAAAAATCATAAATTGGATTGCATGAATTATTCATTGAGTCCAATTTAACAAGAACACTTCTCCATTTGATTATTAGGCACCTTTGAATATGATCACAGAAGGGGACCATTTTCTGTGACAAAAGAACACACAAAAACTTGTGCCCTGACATTTGCTAAATTGAGATCCTAAAAAATTCCAAAGAATATTATTCTAAGAAGTAAATGGAGTACATGTGAACATACACTATGTTAATAAGGTCACACAAACAATTGTTTAATGGTTTGCAGCACAAACTCACTTGCTAGGTCTTAGGGAATACCATTGTACAATTCTTTCCATATAATGAACTTAACATCCCACTGAGTGTGAGCCCTGCAGTAATGTTTTCTAAATTAATATACTCACAGCGCCTTTGTCTTGTTTGTTTAGAGTATTAACAAGCAGCCCAACCATGTAAGGTGGTGTTCTCCTCCTCCTTTAACTTTGCCTTCTGATTATACAACTAGGATTATTGGTTTCTAGACTTCTTTTTATCATAGAGATGCTTAGCCTCTAAAGAACTCCTGCATGTCTGACAGAGGAAATCTACCAATTTGAAGGCTCTTCAAGTGAATCAGTAGTAAGACCATCTTGGCTTCACACAGTGTGTTGTGCTTGGGTTTTCTTTTTTCTGTAACATCATACTAAAGAGGAAGACCAATAGGTTATATTTTTAGGAAGTAGACCTACAATGTCATAACTCATTCAAAAATCCCATTTCCAATGACAAAAATAATGTATCTGCTTTGCTATAAAGGACATTTAACTTTAAAAAGTTTAGATGATATGTATAATAATACTTCTGTGGGAGATATGGATGTAAAGAATATAACACACACACACAGAGAGAGAGAAACACATGCTTATTTTATATTCCCAAACCCCTTTCTCTTCTTTGGTGACACAGCAGATAGTTCTATAACTCTAATCTACTAACCAGAGCTCCACAACCCCACCTCCCCTTTTATTTTATTTTTTTGTGTGTATGTGAACAATATTATATGTTTCAATTTCAATTTTAATTTATAAAGATATAATAATAAAACTATTATGAAGAAAAAAGAGAGAAAAAGCACATTCCCTTATTTAATAGCTACATTTATATCCCATTTTATCTGAAATGAGCAGAAATATTTGCCTTTCTGTTTTTTATCCTCTCAACCTTCCTGTGAGACGGAGAAGGGGTGAATTTGATAGCTTAATAGGAATTAAAATTGCAATAATCTAAGAATCTTCTGCTCGAGATCCCTGTGTACAACTGGTGGGCCACTGTGTGATACAGAATGCTGGACTAGATGGGCTGAAGTCCGATTCAGCATGGCTCTTCTTATGTTCTTATGTTCTTAATAAGGCCTTATCAACCTTGCCATATAATTGTGTTTTTTAATATATGTATTTTTAGAAATACATTTAATATGTGTATTTTATATAATGTTCATGATGATTGTGTGTTTTTCGCCATGTTGTATTTTACCTCGAGCCATATGGAGAGGCGGGTAAGAAATAAAATTATCTTTATTATTATTATTGCAACTACATGATATTGTCAACTTAAAATCATATAAACAGTATTATATTAACCTACACTAATCATATAATGCAGTTTCAAACTATATTATGTAGCAATGTTGATGAGTACTCAGTCCAGCATTCTGACCAACACTTCACAAAACCAGATTTTCTTAAAAGATAAGTATCCAAAGTTTGATGCAATTTATTCATACATAATTCCATTTATGTGACTTTGACCTGTAGTATCTGTGTGGATCCTTAAAATATTCTCTCTGCTTCATACTTGTTTTATCATCATCCTGTTTAGTCCTGTTAAAAACCACATGAACTTAATAGTATTTCCGGTTTCATAGTCAAAGGAGTGATACTGATCTCTCTCCAGAGAACTGTCCAAGTACTGCAGGCACAAGGGAATGCACAAGTTGTGAATCTTTCCCTGAAGAGTAGTCTAAAACAGTCGTTGATTGCCTTTTCTTACTAAAAGCAATGCAGCCATTTTTTTTCTACAGCCAAACAGTAGTAATGCTATGTAAGTGCCTGTTTTGGAAATGAAACAACCTGTGCTTTTATTCCATTGCTGAAGCTGCCTGTAACCAGTGACCTGTTTGAGAGGCTGTGTTGACAAGCTCCACAGGTGTCCAGGCTTAATGTTACTCTAGAGTGCTTTTAATAGATAAGCATACTCTATCTGCTGTGGCAAAGAAAAATAGGACAGGCAATCAGACAACCATCTTCTATTACCTGAGGAGAATATTTAACATAGGCCAAGGGTAAAGAAAACAACCTTCCCTGCATAATGCCCAGAAATGTCACCAGTATGTTACCTTTTATCTGTTGTCTTCCTGTATTTAGTCAACTGGACAAAAGAAAATAACCTATACGCTGCAGCTAATAAGATTCTTAGAAAGAAAGAAAGAAAGAAAGAAAGAAAAACCCAGAAAAGCACAGAGATGCATCTATACTGAAGAATTAATGCAATTTGACACCAGGTTAATGGCCATAGCTCAATGCTGTGGAATCCTGGGAGTTGTAGTTTTACAAGATATTTAGCCTCTTCCTCCAAAGGGTGCTGGTTCCTCAACAATATTTTCCATGGTTCCATAGCATTGAACCATGGCAGTTAATGTGGAGTCAAGCTGCATTCATATTTTAGTGTAGATGCATCCAGAGACACACATACAGAGTGGAATGCTTGCTCCACAGTCTAATTATATGAGGTCTATTTATACCAAAATGTCCCAGAATGTCTAATGGCATCTTGGTGAAGAGCTATTCCCATCTTGAACAGAAAAAGTTCTTTAAGAACAATTAAACATTTCCCATTTCTTCATAGTTTTTCTCCCTTTAATTATATTTTGTGAATATTTTATTCAGAATTGTTCACATAATTTTGTAAAAGATGGAACTCATTTCTCCCTCAAATATGTTATGTTCCTTAGACCCCCCCCCCCCCATAATTCTATTGTGAATGCAATGCATTGCTGGGGCTCTTGGTGGGAAACCATTATTTTCTGGTATGATTCTGGAAAAATCACATTAATTTTACTTAATTGCCATTAGCTCAAGGCAGAAATGTTTCTATTGGTGAGACTGGAAGCTTTCCTCCTCAAGTGAACAGCAGCCATGCCTAATGGTTATTTGTTAAAATCCAGGATCATTACTTTACTTTCATAAGTAGTAATTATCTCCAATGCAGTTTTTATATATAAACAATACTATGAGCCAATATAATTGCAGAGGAAATGGAACTTTGAGATTTTATGTGCATATGTGGTGGTAATAGAATATAATGTGGTATTTCTTTTCAGAATTATTTCCCAGAAAGTAACCAGATTTAAAATCCCCATTTAGCCAGGAAAAGTCTGTGGGTAACCTTGAACAAATCAGACATTTGCTGGCTAAAATTCTGAAAAACAACAGGAACCTGTGATAGGGTCACCATAAGTTGAGTCAACTTGAGGACACATAATAGCAATGGGGAAAATGTAGTGAATCTATATATATAAAGGAGACGCGGTCGTGCAAAGAAGAATATAGACAAAGAAACTATAAGTCGCAGAAGCACCAAACTTGGCAGCCTACTGGACCATTACACTCGCTACAGACAACAGCAAAAAAACCGGACCTACATACCTCCCAGCACCCAAAAAACGAACCCCAAAAAATTGCCAACGGAACTCCTAACCCCGGCCACTTCGCTGCCAGCGCGAACGTTTAGAACGTTCGCACATGGCAGCCAGAGCGCCTCCTCCGCCTCCTCAGGAAGAGCGGCGGGGGACCTGGAAGGAGGAGGGGAAACCCCTCCCCCCTCCCCTCCCCAGCCCCTCCCCCGCCCCCTGCCACCGCGACACGCCCCCCCTCCCTAGCCCCCCCTCCTCCCGGGCTCCCGCCTCCCGCCCGGTTCCAAACCCTGGCGGGGCGGGGCCAGGAGGCGGGACACGCCTCCCCCTCCCAAGCCCCTCCCCTCCCCTCCCGCCTCCCGCCCGGTTCCAAACCCTGGCGGGGCGGGGCCAGGAGGCGGGACACGCCTCCCCCCTCCCAAGCCCCTCCCCCCTCCTCCCGGGCTCCCGCCCGGTTCCAAACCCTGGCGGGGGGCGGGGCCAGGAGGCGGGACACGCCTCCCCCCTCCCAAGCCCCTCCCCCCTCCTCCCGGGCTCCCGCCTCCCCGCCCGGTTCCAAACCCTGGCGGGGGGCGGGGCCAGGAGGCGGGACACTCCTCCCCCCTCCCAAGCCCCTCCCCCCTCCTCCCGGGGGCGCCCCCCGCCCGGTTCCAAACCCTGGCGGGGCGGGGCCAGGAGGCGGGACACGCCTCCCCCTCCCAAGCCCCCCTCCTCCCGGGCTCCCGCCTCCCCCGCCCGGTTCCAAACCCTGGCGGGGCGGGGCCAGGAGGCGGACACGCCTCCCTCCCAAGCCCCTCCCCCTCCTCCCGGGCTCCCGCCTCCCGCCCGGTTCCAAACCCTGGCGGGGCGGGCCAGGAGGCGGGACACGCCTCCCCCTCCCAAGCCCCTCCCCCTCCTCCCGGGCTCCCTCCCCGCCCGGTTCCAAACCCTGGCGGGGGGGGGCCTGGAGGCGGGACCCGCCTCCCCCCTCCCAAGCCCCTCCCCCCTCCTCCCGGGCTCCCGCCTCCCCGCCCGGTTCCAAACCCTGGCGGGGGGGCGGGGCCAGGAGGCGGGACACGCCTCCCCCTCCCAAGCCCCTCCCCCCTCCTCCCGGGCTCCCGCCTCCCCGCCCGGTTCCAAACCCTGGCGGGGGGCGGGGCCAGGAGGCGGGACACGCCTCCCCCCTCCCAAGCCCCTCCCCCCTCCTCCCGGGCTCCCGCCCGGTTCCAAACCCTGGCGGGGGGGGGCCAGGAGGCGGGACACTCCTCCCCCCCCAAGCCCCTCCCCCCTCCTCCGGGCTCCCCCGCCCGGTCCAAACCCTGGCGGGGCGGGGCCAGGAGGCGGGGACACGCCCCCTCCCAAGCCCCTCCCCCTCCTCCGGGCTCCCTCCCGCCCGGTTCCAAACCCTGGCGGGGCGGGCCAGGAGGCGGGACACGCCTCCCCCCTCAAGCCCCTCCCCCTCCTCCCCGGCTCCCGCCCGGTTCCAAACCCTGGCGGGGGGGGCCAGGAGGCGGGACACGCCTCCCCCTCCCAAGCCCCTCCCCCTCCCTCCCGGGCTCCCGCCCGGTTCCAAACCCTGGCGGGGGGCGGGGCCAGGAGGCGGGATACTCCCCCCCCTCCCAAGCCCCTCCCCCCCTCCTCCCGGGCTCCCGCCCGGTTCCAAACCCTGGCGGGGGGCGGGGCCAGGAGGCGGGACACGCCTCCCCCTCCCAAGCCCCCCCTCCCCGGGCTCCCGGGCTCCCGCCCGGTTCCAAACCCTGGCGGGGGGCGGGGCCAGGAGGCGGGACACGCCTCCCCCCTCCCACGCCCCGCCCCCCTCCACCCGGGCTCCCGCCCGGTTCCCAACCCTGGCGGGGCGGGGCCAGGAGGCGGACACGCCTCCCCTCCCAAGCCCTCCCCCCTCCTCCTCCCGCCTCCCCGCCCGGTTCCAAACCCTGGCGGGGGGCGGGGCCAGGAGGCGGGACACGCCTCCCCCTCCCCAGCCCCGCCCCCCCTCCTCCCGGGCTCCCGCCTCCCCGCCCGGTTCCACACCCTGGCGGGGGGGGGCCAGGAGGCGGGACACGCCTCCCCCTCCCAAGCCCCCTCCTCCCGGGCTCCCGGGCTCCCCCGGTTCCAAACCCTGGCGGGGCGGGGCCAGGAGGCGGGACACGCCCCCCTCCCAAGCCCCTCCCCCTCCTCCCGGGCTCCCGCCTCCCGCCCGGTTCCAAACCCTGGCGGGGGGGGCCAGGAGGCGGGACACCTCCCCCTCCCAAGCCCCTCCCCCTCCTCCCGGGCTCCCGCCTCCCCGCCCGGTTCCAAACCCTGGCGGGGCGGGGCCAGAGGCGGGACACGCCTCCCCCTCCCAAGCCCCCCCCCCTCCTCCCGGGCTCCCGCCCGGTTCCAAACCCTGGCGGGGGGCGGGGCCAGGAGGCGGGACACGCCTCCCCCTCCCAAGCCCCTCCCCCTCCCGGGCTCCCGCCTCCCGGTTCCAAACCCTGGCGGGGGGCGGGGCCAGGAGGCGGGACACGCCTCCCCCCTCCCAAGCCCCTCCCCCCTCCTCCCGGGCTCCCCGCCCGGTTCCAAACCCTGGCGGGGGGCGGGGCCAGGAGGCGGGACACGCCTCCCCCTCCCAAGCCCCCTCCCCTCCCCGGGCTCCCGCCTCCCCCGCCCGGTTCCAAACCCTGGCGGGGCGGGCCAGGAGGCGGGACACGCCTCCCCCTCCCAAGCCCCTCCCCTCCTCCCGGGCTCCCGCCCCCGCCCGGTTCCAAACCCTGGCGGGGCGGGGCCAGGAGGCGGGACACGCCTCCCCCCTCCCCACCCCCACCCCCCTCCCGGGCTCCCGCCTCCCGCCCGGTTCCAAACCCTGGCGGGGCGGGGCCAGGAGGCGGGACACGCCCCCCCTCCCAAGCCCCTCCCCTCCTCCCGGGCTCCCGCCTCCCGCCCGGTTCCAAACCCTGGCGGGGCGGGGCCAGGAGGCGGGACACGCCTCCCCCTCCCAAGCCCCCTCCCCTCCTCCCGGGCTCCCGCCTCCCGCCCGGTTCCAAACCCTGGCGGGGCGGGGCCAGGAGGCGGGACACGCCCCCCCCTCCCAAGCCCCTCCCTCCTCCTCCCGCCTCCCGCCCGGTTCCAAACCCTGGCGGGGCGGGGCCAGGAGGCGGACACGCCTCCCCTCCCAAGCCCCCCCCTCCTCCCGGGCTCCCGCCTCCCGCCCGGTTCCAAACCCTGGCGGGGCGGGGCCAGGAGGCGGGACACGCCTCCCCCTCCCAAGCCCCTCCTCCTCCCTCCCGCCTCCCGCCCGGTTCCAAACCCTGGCGGGGGCGGGGCCAGGAGGCGGACACGCCTCCCCTCCCAAGCCCCCCCCCTCCTCCCCTCCCGCCTCCCGCCCGGTTCCAAACCCTGGCGGGGCGGGGGCCAGGAGGCGGGACACGCCTCCCCCTCCCAAGCCCCTCCCCCTCCCGGGCTCCCGCCTCCCCGCCCGGTTCCAAACCCTGGCGGGGGCGGGGGGGCCAGGAGGCGGGACACGCCCTCCCCCCCCTCCCAAGCCCCTCCCCCTCCTCCCGGGCTCCCGCTCCCGCCCGGTTCCAAACCCTGGCGGGGGCGGGGCCAGGAGGCGGGACACGCCCTCCCCCCCCAAGCCCCTCCCCCTCCTCCCGGGCTCCCGCCGGTTCCAAACCCTGGCGGGGCGGGGCCAGGAGGCGGGACACGCCTCCCCCTCCCAAGCCCCCCCCCCTCCTCCCGGGGCCTCCCGCCCGGTTCCAAACCCTGGCGGGGCGGGGCCAGGAGGCGGCCCGGGTTCCTTCCTCCCACAGCGTCTCCTCAGCCGGTGGCCTTGCTCCTTTCCTGAAGCCCCGGCCTTTCCTAAGACCAGGGCCCGACCAGGGCCTCCTCTTAGGAAAGGCCGGGGCTTCAGGAAAGGAACAAGGCCGCCGGATGAGGAGACGCCCTGAGGGAGAGGCAGCCGGCCCGCCTCCTCCTCGCTCACCTCCTCCCTGCTCAACACGCCCGATGATGAAGCCCTGGCGACGGCGGCGATGAGGAGGAGGCGGAGAAGAAAAAGGTGAGCGATAAATGAAAGAAAAAAAGAATGGAAGGGGAGAACAAAGGAAGAAAAAAGGAAAAGGAAGGAAGGAAAACAAAAGGATATAAAACATGACTGGATGGAAGGAAGGAGGGGGAAAAAGGAAAACATAGGAAGGATGGATGGGAGGAAGGAAGGAAGGAGGGAGAAAACAGCAATAAAATAGGAAGGCACGCAGGAAGGATGAGCAGGGAAAAGGAAAAAAATATGGAGGAAAGGAAGGAGTGGAGAAGAAAGGAACACATACACACATGCACAGAAATATACAAAAAACACATACATACACACATATACACGCATATACATATACAAACACATATACAAATACATATACAAACACATATACATAACTACACACATACACGCATAGTCATATACACATATACATAACAACACACATATGCACACACACACATATGTACACATAGACACACATCCATATATATATACATACATACACACAAAACACATATATACAGACTGGGCCACAGAAAATAACAAAGCCACAGCAAAGCGTGGCTGGGTACAGCTAGTTAATTGTGACACAATTGCCATGATCGCAACCCCCTCTCCCATCCCAACTGACTTTATTGGAAGTTGGCTTCTTGACGGGAAGGATGTCTATTTCACCTGTGAGCTTGGTGGAACAAGATTTCCATCCTTTTGTAGGTGTAAAGTTGAGAGTGGTTACTAATGGAGTATGGTGGCCAACCAGTGAAAAGTGGTTTCTGTGATTTGCTCTATAATGTGTAAAAGGTGCTTGAAACAGAGATGAGTGAAGTTATATTGCAACTTCTATGAGCTTTAATTGGCACAGTCAATTGAGAAATGTGAGGAGTCTGAATCCAACAACATATGACACACTTTATATAACACTGTTTCAAGTGGTGATAACATACGTGGGTCCAATTGCACTCCCTACGGAATTATAACCTCCCTTGAGCCATCCTACTTGTACAATAATTGCAAGGTTAAAAAAGACAAAACAAAACATGCCATTGGTCCTGTCCCCATGGAGTTTAATTTATTACAAAAAACACTAGTAGGGACAGAACACAAATCAGAAGCATATTCACTCATTCTGCAGGAGACAGGATGTGAAGCAATGATGCGTATTTTAAATCATTGCTTCCTGCAGTTTTAAAAAATCACAGCAAGTTTCAGTGTTCCAAACCCACAATAGGCCCAATGTTTATAATCAAGGCTGTCAATTATAATGTAAGGTTGAACATTAGCACTTTGCTGTTGATCTAGCAGCAAATAAATGGCTCCATGAGACCCAAAGTCTCTTTTATTTTTCCACTTTGTTATTTTATTTCATTATGAATCACTCAATTATCTGGGCCATTTTAATGTGTGCCACCACACAATTTCCCCTGATCTAAGGAAGGGAAAAAAAACCCCTCTTGAGTGCTACTAATTGCAGCAGATGGAATAGCATAGTTTATTGGATTTGTGACCTCTGTGTACTTCAGAATTAGATGAAGTCCTGGCATTGTTAAAAGCAACTTTTGGTGCAAATATTCAGCTGCTGAAGTTACACAAAAGTTGTCAATAAAGAACGGGATGAAATAGAATTAATTGTTGACATATCTTTTGGCAGCTGCCATAACTTCACCTTGACAACTTGTCCAGATATGTGATAGATTTTTTTCCACCCAGACAGGATTCTATAGACACGCTCTACCAGAAACTCTGAGGAAAGTTCATCAAAAGTTGGTTTCAGGTTGGGATTCTGCTTACATTTGGGAAAGGTTTCCTCGTTCTATTCACTGCAACTCCTAAATCAGAGGCTCTCGAGAGCAATTTCTCAGGAGACATTGTATGATTGTGAATGTATTAGCTTAATACACCAATACTCAATCACTTTTGGTTTTTATTATTTTTGTTATAACACTAAGAATTCAAAAGAATTCCACGAATGATAGATAAATTTGTTTTCATCTGTTATTCGGTTTGCTATTTTAGGCGGAGCATTTCTCAGACTATGAGAATTGGAATGCACATGGGATTATCATTTTCTATAGCACACTTTATTTCCTCTGTGCAAAAGTAAGTACAAAAATGTGTGCAAAAATGAATATTTTAGCCAAAATAAACATGAATTTTTCAATAAATTTGCAGAAAGCAGCACAGAATGGATCAATGAATATATGTGACGGTCTCTAGTTTTAATGACTTACGTTTCCAGGTAGTTTGTTCATTATATTTATTCACTCAGATACCTCTGTTCCAAATTGAACTAATTTTACCTTCATACAATACGTAGTGAATTTTATTCTTAGAGTTAAGAGTTGCGGTTTTTACACAGACATCTACTCTCAACATTGAAAAGAGAGTAGGAATCTAGTACAAATTCATAGAAGCTAGAGTTAGATCGGTCCAACAGGTAGTAGATAAATACAATCTCTATGTTCAAAGGAAGTATACTGAATAATGATCAAGGGGTACATATATGGCAGGTGGGCACTGTTGCTTTTAATTAGGATTATTAACTTCTGGAGCTTTACCCTAGTCATTGGTAGGAAGAATATACCCCTTTTTCTTGGAGCTGAGCTGGAATGGTGAATGTCAGACATGCCCCAGGATGGCTTTCAATTGTACCCCCACCCCACCCCCGTGGCCAATGTGTAGGCAGGAGGGGGAGTTGGCACTGCTGGATTGTCACCCACTGCTGGAGTGACATTGGCTAGGGCATCAGAGTGACATGGGAGAGGGGAAGGGCTAAAGAGGAATTGCCCCCCCCTTTCCCCCTCCCTTCTCTGATTAACTGGTCTCTCCAGCTACCGTCACTCTAGGTGACAAGTGACTATAACTAGTCATGTCACACACACTCGCCACTGTGATAACAAGAATGGGGGAGAGGGTGGACAATGAGTGCCACCCTATGTCTCTGGGCCACCTGAGCCCAAGAAATATGGGGTGTCTATGTATACAGTTGCAACTGGTTCCACATTGGCCTGCATTAACCCAAACAGCTCTGGTATCATTTTGCCAGCACCAAATTGTTTTGCCCCTTTTTTAGGACAACAGGCCAGTGTAGATGTGCCCTAAGTCCCTCATTCAAATATCACCTCTCAATAGGTCACGAGACAAAATATTCCCAGTCTTTGTCACTTCCTCTGTAATAGCAATATTAATTTACCTTACTGGTAAGAATTAAAGCTACATAACACATGTGAAATTCTTGGAATAGTTAAAAATGTGCAGTATAAATGGTAGGTATCATCATCTCTTGATTTAACTGTCTACCAGATGTTACTGATTGAAGTTTTGGACAATCAGTGCCACAGTCATTAGCACCAGTGGCACAGTGGGTTAAACCCCTGTGGCAGCAGGACTGGAGACCGACAGGTCTCAGGTTTGAATCCGGGAGAGCATAGATGAGCTCCCTCTATCAGCTCTAGCTCTCCATGCGGGGACATGAGAGAAGCCTCCCACAAGGGTGGTAAAACATCAAAACATCCGGGTGTCCTCTGGGCAATGTCCTTGCAGACGGGCAATTTTCTCACACCAGAAGCAACTTGCAGTTTCTCAAGTCACTCCTGACACAACCAAAAAGCACCAGTACCAGTACCAAGCATTACATATATGCATGTCTAGGTTACATAGTCATAACTGCTCAAAAGGATGTCAGGCACCATTATGATTATAATTATTAAATTATCATAATTTTAAGGACATTAGGGGGTGTTAATTAAGTTTCCATTATTCTGCTAGCATTACTGCTTGATTCTGACAACTGAGCTCTTTCCACTGTATCTTTTAATGCTGTTGTTATTGCTTTTCATACATGTAGGAGAGGAAACTTCACTGTTTGCAAGACAGAAGCTGATATGTTTCTTTTAATCTTGGATTCAGAGAAAAAACTTAAGTATTCAAAAGTACTTTAATATAATGCATCATGCCCTCCTTTAAGAGAGATATTGATTGACTTGTGGGATAAACTAACCACATTATAGATTTTTCTAGAAATGAACACTTAAATGTGATTTCTGCTCTAAACATTGATTTATGCAAATATATTTACATTTATATTTTTTCTGAGTTTGTACATACACATAATTTGATTACTTGGTAGTTATTGAGAAACAGTTTATTGTATAAAGAAAGGATGTACATAATATTCACATATTTTCTCATCCTCAAGGAGAAATGGTTTTGGGGTATGTATATATATATTGTCACATACACACACAATCCTGACCTGACAATTTTTACTCCTATGAAAGACAGAGAAAGTACTGCTTGGTCAGCAAAGCAATAGGGAAAAATGTAGGGTTTTCCCACAAAGCACTATCTTTGGCACAAAATCCATTGTATTTTTCTATAAACCCAACATTTACATTCCAAAATGTTGCAATTTTCATAAAACATTCAAAATGTGTATAACAATTCACATTTTGAATTATTGCAATTATTTTATAGAAAAGGAGACAGGCAGATTGGAATGGATTAAATCTTGGGAAAATCAGATGAGATAGAACCTTTAGAAATAAAAAATTATAAAGGCTAGTGATAGAGGTAGATAGTGAAACTTTGTTTTAATGGGAACTGAGAGCATGAATGAGATCTGGGATAACTGTTTCAATTGAGGTGTTACATTATATTGTGTTTAGAGTCAACACAATGTTTAACTTACTTGTTATATAATACATAATTAATTCTATTAATTTTTACATTTCTATCTGGGTGATTTAATAAGTGATAAGGAGAACTGGTCATACATTGCTAGTACACTGAACCCAACAGTCAAAACATCTGCTTGTACATTATATGTATCATCTTTATATCTAACAACCAGAGCAAAGAAGGGATTTCAAGGATAACATCCTGATCTCAGTCATAGAAACCCAAGGATTGGAACTGTAGGGGGAACCTAGATAGGGAATCCATCACACATTCTTATATATTTGAATAAAAGACACAGAAATTATATGATCAGTACAAAGTAAAAATTTTGTTTGTGTTGCATTGAGGTGAATTAATGTTCCAGATGTAATATTTGATCAGTACTAAGTTCATACATTTCAGCTTCTCTTTGAAGCAGAATGAGCCCAATGATCTCATAAATGCAGTCTGTAGCCTCTATTATGATGCATTGCCCACTTTCATGCTTTAACCCTGGTAACTGGTCCTTTGAATTGTAGATTTCAATAGTGGATTTGTGGCTTGGAGTAGATAGTGATGCCACTTGTAGCATGGATGAGATTAGATTGTGGTGGGTCAGAAAAGAGAGTGATGGTGGTGGTTGGAGAAGATAAGGAGGCAACTATAGACCAGTATGCAATTCATTAGAAACAATATTGCAGACCTAGACATAAAGACAGAATCAACCTTTATCTCATATTTTGCACCCACTCTCCAACCAACCCTGGCAGACATATTGTATGTTTGGATGAAGATGAGACATTTTACTAGAATGCCACTATTTTCAACTGGCCTTCCTGGCTTCATGCACAGTTGATGGTATGCATCAATTTACAGCCTCAATTAGGGAAGGATGGAGAATTTCATGTGGCACCTTTCTTTCTACCCTATCTTGGCTTTGTACTCCAGTTACAGTATTTGTTGCTATTATGCAATATAGCCATTATTTATTATTCTGCTGTATAGCTTTACAGAGCTCTATGTGTGGTGGGGTTGTACTAAGGTTAAAAAGCCAATGGGTTTTTGGGCTGCATCAAAAGCAGTATAGTGTCTAGATTGAGGGAAATCATGGTACTTCTCTATTCTGTTTTTGTTAGACCTCATCTGGAATACTGTGTCCATTTATGGGCACCACAGTTCAAAAGAGATATTGACAAGCTGGAAGGCTACTAAAATGATGTAATGTCTGAAGACTATGCCCTCTGAGGAGCATTTTAAAAACTGCATATGTTTAGGCTGCAGGAAAGAAGGTTGAGAGGAGACATGATCGCATTTGAAATATGTGAAAGGATGTCAAAAGGAAGAGGGAGCAGACTTGTTTTCTACTGCCCTGTAGACTAGGACTCAGAGCAATGGGTTCAAATTACAGGAAATGTGTTTCCCCTTGAGGATTAGGAAGAACTTCCTAACCATATGAGCTGTTCAACACTCTGCATCGAGCGTGATGGAAGATCCTACCTTGGAAGCTTCCCTAGAACAGAGTCTGGATGACCATCTGCCAGGAGTACTCTGTGCTTTTCCTGCATGGCAGGGAGTTGGACTAGATCAGTGGTTCTCAACCTATGGGTCGCCAGGTGTTTTGGCCTACAACTCCCAGAAATCCCAGCCAGTTTACCAGCTGTTAGGATTTCTGGGAGTTGAAGGCCAAAACAGCTGGGGACCCATAGGTTGAGAACCACTGGACTAGATGGACTGTGTGGTCTTGTCCAGCTCTATTATTTTATGATTCTATGATTCTAACAGGGGCTACTGGCCTTCTATGAAACTTAGGGAGTTTAATTTCTGGTCATGGTCAACACACTCCGATTCCTGCAGAATTGTGACTTACAACCTCATCATATAGATGAGGTTGCTTGTGCTCCAGCTAATATAGGGAACCTCACTAGAGTGAGCATGCATTGTATTGTCATTGTATTACTCAGCTACAACATCTCAGGTCCCAGCTAGTTGACAAGTCACAAGCTGCTTGTGTGTTCTGTAAATAGTAAGTAACAAATGGGATGTGCAATAATGGCATACTGATTGTTTTTATTTTTGTGTGTTTTATAGCTGCGTTATGAGAAGGCTATGAATCAGTGGCATCTCGTGGCTTCTGTATCATTTTATCTGCTATGGAATTTTCTTCAGACCTTAACAATGTTATCTGAAAAGCTGAACTCTGTCCCTATAATAGATTCAGCACTTTGGATAGTAATAGGTAAAGGTAAAGTTTTCCCCTGACATTAAGTCTAGTCGTATCTGACTCTGGGGGGTGGTGTTCATCTCAATTTCTAAGCCAAAGAGCTGGCATTGTCTGTAGACACCTCCAAGGTCATGTGGCCAGCATGACTGCATGGAGCGCCATTACTTTCCAACAAGAAGTGATATCTATTGATCTACTCACATTTGCATATTTTCAAACTGCTAGGTTGGCAGAAGCTTGACCTAACAACAGGAGCTCACCCTGCTCCCCAGATTCAATCTGCCAATCTTTTGATCAGAAAGTTCAGCAGTTTTTTCTTTTATTTTTTTATAAATGTTTATTGTGTAAAGTTGATATACAGAATGTAAAAGAAAAATGCATAATACACTTATCCAACATAAACAGACCTACAGAATGTTGGATAAGCAAAAATGTTGGATAATAAGGAGGGATTACGGAAAAGCCTATTAAACATCAAATTACATTATGATTTCACAAATTACATTATGATTTCACAAATTAAGCACCAAAACATCATGTTTTACAATAAATTGAGAGAAAAATCAGTACGATACACGATAATGTTATGTAGTAATTATTGCATTTATGAATTTTGTGTCAAAACATTGCAATGTATTGAAACAGCTGTGGATCCAGGTGGGAGGCAGACTGCATTGGATAATACAGAACATTGGATGAGTAAAGGTTGGATGAGCGAGACTTTACTGTACATCTGTCTACCACACTCACCGCCTGCCCCCAGCCATAATCTTTTTTTCTTCTTAAAACCATAAATATTATTTTACTTTACCCCACTAGTTCTTTTCTATGTCTATAAAGGGTTGGTATGCAATATACTGTACTCCCTCAACCCTAAGACTCCCATATAAAAATAAATATAAAAAGAGGGAGCATATAAGAATCATAGATATATATGTGTGTGTGTCTTTTTTCCATTGGCGCTACTAAAATTCGTATTTTTCTTAAAACCAACTGAGTTTTAGATTCAATAAATATAGTAAATTACGCTGGGGTAACTGTGGCAGATCTGGATATAGAACAACTTATTTCATAACTGCCACATGTGGGGAGAAAAAAATAGAATTTGACATTCTTAATTTGGCTATGCTTCTAAAAAATGTAATCATATAGGATTTTTCCTCTTATTGATCTCCATACACAGAAATGCAAAAAATATCTACTTTAAAGCAATCTTGAAGGCCCTTTACAGTGTATTCAGAGCCTTGAACATAAGACATAACTCTTTTTTGGGATGCATTAGAGAAAGAAATGTGTGTGGTGTGTGTAATTATGAAAACATAACATAAATATAAAAACTTTAAAATCTAATTAGTTAATAGGCAATATGTCAAAGGACTTGTTAATGTGCTACTTCTGTTCAATGCTTCCAATATCTCAAGTGCCTCATAAGTGATAAGAACAATTTGGCTGCTTTGAAAAGCAACATTTCAAATAAGAAGTTTCTCAAAGGAGATTTCTTTGATTCTGTTCAGAAGGATGATAATTAGACATGGTATCTTTTTATAGAATCATTTTGAAAAATAGTTGCTTGTCCTTGCTCTAGGTTGCCTCCCGCTCATCGGAGGGGTATAGAGCTGAGCTTCAATTCATAATTTTTTTTGCAAAAGGAACATCCATGTTGTGTTCATGAGGAAACATAAAACAACTGTATTTATTTAAAGGACACCCTTAAATTGAAAACAACAATACAATAAAATTCCATTTTAATAAGATATTTAAAATACATAGAGATTCATAGAGGACCGTGGGATTACTTGGCATTGTAGGACTGTTTCGCTTGTTTTTTTTCTGGAAAAGCAGTATCTTTGTTCTTCTGCCAATCTCTTTTGAAAGAAGACGCAGTGTTTTTTTAAATAATAATAATAATTGTACATCATATATAGGTAAAACGTACTGCATAGACTTAAAAAGGGAGAGTCCCTAATGAAGATTTCTTGTAAAAAAAATGACAGACTTCTGAAAGTATCCTAAGGAGCTGCTTCACTACTTTTAGTAACTATTCAGAGCCACAAGCAGAATTTGATGGCTTCATATTAGCTCTGGTGCTTGCCAAAATTAGCAGGCTTTTCTCTGAAGCACCAGAATTGAAGTTTGATCTGACAAAAGCATAGTAGTTGTTTAGGCTTTGAAAAAAATAATTCTATCTAAAAAAACTTTTTAGAAGATTTTATTTTTCTATAGATGTTGGAGATTGTGGAAGGAAAGAGTAGGATTGAATAATAAACCTTTAGGAAGGTCTGTCCAGGCTCTCTACTGCCTTTCTAAGAGGAATTGTGAATAGGCAATAGCATATCCTTTGTGTCTTCCTTGGTTGCTTTTTTAGTCTGTTTAAGTGACTACATAGAAATTTATACAGGTGTCACAAGTCACCACAGCCAAAATGACCAATGAGAGACAACTCCGGATATCATTAATGAACTTTACTGAGTGTAACATGAACAAGGCTAAAGCCGAAAGTGGGCAGCACCACACTGCTTATCACTTTTATCAGTTCCTCCCACACTTCAAACAGCCAATTCCCTCCCAGCAAGAACCCCTCACTTTTTCCGCGCCAATATCCCAGGAGCGTTTCTTCCCAGGGTCAAGTGAACAGGTGCTTATCTGATGTTTATTGTTAGGGCCCATATTCTCAGCCTCCATTCATAGGCTGCAAAAACTGGGCCCTGACAACAAGGTTATCAGATGCTTGTAGCTTTTTTCAGTGACTTTCTCCTTTTTTTCGCACCAGTTTCAGGTGACCAGATCAATTCCTCTCTTATTCCTTTCCATTTCCATCTATAACTAATTCACTCACTCACTCACTCACGAAGGGCTTATCTATACTGACCACTAAAGTTAGTGTGCAATAGCATCATTCCCATGGCCTTAATGTGACCTTGCCTGAGATTTAGCTAAATTGAGGCAAAGCTCAAATATTTACCCAGGATTCAACCTTTTCATCAACTTTAGGGCTCCCAAGAGACCTGGGATCAAGTGGTCCAGGGACATGGGATGGCAATTCCTTGTCATTGTCTCTGGTATCATGGCTGTCCATGACATCTCACTTACCTTACTCTTTGCCACTCTGGATGATATTAGACAGACAGAGCACTCACATGCCAATGGAGAGGGGCTTTCACCTTCCCCTTCCAGCTCCTTTATCAAGGCGGTATTTGGCCAATGTCAACAAGAGCATTTAAGAGGAAAGTAGGTGAGATGCCATGCAGGCAGCTGTAACACGGGGTGGAGGAAGCCCTTAGGGTGGATACCCAGCAGTGCCAAACTGTATTCAGAATGCCCTAGCAGTCGGGTCTCCCTACCTCCCCTGAGGTGGCTGGGAGAGTTCCTATCTAAATGCCATGCAGGCTGTATCCACTGTTCAGGATGCTGGATAGGGCCTATATTAGCAGTCAGTGTAGAATGTAGAAGGACCTTAAATCTCTCCAAGTGTTCTGTCGAATCTAAATATTTCAGTGAATTATTTGTTTTTATTTCTTACTCTGTTATTTTTCTTATATTCAACTGAATACTCCATAACAAGGTTGTGCAAATAATTTTGACATATCCTGAACCCAAAACTAAATAAGGTCACTGGGGAACAAACTATACAGGTACAAAATATATTGGAATCATTTAAATTATTTCCAAATCTGTCTGAAGTCATTTAGACTGATTCAGCAATCTGGATAGTAAAAGGAAATCAAGTGAAACATAATTTTGATGCCAGATGTAGGGTGCAGGCAGAGGAGGGAAACTATTTATACTTCAGGATGTCATTTGGAAAATGCATTTTTGCAAACCCCCCCCAAAAACCCCAACCATAAAAAACCAAGAAAAACAAAACCCCAAAATATGTATGGGAAACATGTATTTGGATGAAGTACAAAATATCCCTCTGTATATGCACAACTTTCTTTACATAAAAATCTTGGCGCCGGTGCAGGAGCAGCTTGCAGGAACGCTCTGCCTGAGAATGCCAAATCTTGCCTTTGAGATGAAACCAGACCATATAACGGATCTGTCTCCAGCAGGAATAGATCCCTGGTCCCGAGAGGAGGCCGGTGCGGGTCCTTAGCGAGAGAAAACCGATCTGGATAAGGACTACGAGGATTTTTATGCCTTCTGCTTGAAGCTAGAGTCTGACCTGAAGGCCCAGAAAGATCAGAAGCGGCCGGTATGTAAGGAGATTGGGGATTTTCCCCCAGATTGCCTCGCAACAGGGCCCCTGGCTATAACAACAGGATCGGGATCGGAGCCGCCGCCCCTACTCCAACTTTGGAGCGACTTTAGAGATCTGGCTGACAAATTCAGCGAATTTGGTGAGCGGCTGAAATTGACCATCGAGGGGTCCCAGCCCCAATTCCAACCCCAACTGTGGGCAACGGAAGGGGAAGGGAATGGAGATGACGACACTACTGCAATCCAAAGCCGAGGGGGCTCCCCCGACCTTTTCTGGGACCATTCCTGGGACTTGCAATTACCCGAGCATGCTGAGTAATCCTGCATAGACCTACCTCAAGCCGATCCATGCATGGAGGAGGCCGAGAGAACAGCAGAGAGAATGATGTCCACGCCAAGCCCCGGCCTGATCCTGATGGAGGAAGATCTGGAAGGGTTGAATGCTGCGACCGTGCCGCTGGTGGGCTGCTTTTTGGGGGGAAGCTGCCCTATTGTCCAGGCTGGCCTTGATCCGGCAGTCTGTCCCTGGTTGGCCTGTAGAGGGCCGTTGAGGCCGCGGCTTGTGCAGGAATCGGAGGAGACGTCTTTTGATGTCTCTCAAGTCTTGGCTCGCTGCGAGGGACACAGGCCCAGACGCCCATCGTTGATGCCCTCCATTCGAAGGGAGCTGGAGGAGGGGGCCTAAATGGCGCGTGGCCTTGAAGACGCGCAGGGAGAGAGCGAGGCCTCAGACGTTCTCAAGATGGGAGGAACGACCGTTAAGCGCAAGCACACTCATCACCAGTTCCCTAAACTTATTGTGTTGGGGGACTTCAATGTCCACGCCGACACCGCCTCCCCTTCACCAGCAGCCATGGACCTGGTGTCCACCATGGAGAAATTGGGACTCTCACTCTGTAAGACCGGTCCCACACATCAGGCTGGGCACACCCTGGATTTGATCTTCGTGGCCGGAGTCCAAGTGACCCTAACCTCTATAGTCGAGGTTCCATGGTCGGATCACGGTGTCCTGGAAGTCCGTCTTGAGGTGACCTCTCCTCCCGGTAATGGTGCCGAACCCATTCTGGTTTGCCCGAAGAGACTTATGGAACCCACTCAGTTCCTGAATGCTCTAAGAGAATTGGAGCTCACCAGCGACTCAGTCGACGGGCAAGTGGAATGCTGGAACACCTGTCTCTCCACAGCCTTAGATGAGATCGCCCCTAGATGCTCTCTCATCCCCCGTAGTAATCGCTCACCTTGGTTTACCGAGGAGTTGCGGGCGATGAAATGGAGGAAGAGACAGTTAGAGGACGTGTGGTGAGATCTCTGTGACGGAGCATAGAGATCTGCTTATAAACAATTCAAGGATGTTTATGAGCGCGCTATCAAGGAAGCCAAAAAGGCCCACTACTCTTTCTTGATAGAGTCGGCTAGTTCACGCCCAGCTCAACTTTTAAAAATAATTAGGTCATTGACAACAAGTTCGACTGTCCCAAACGATAGGGGTTTGGCTCCCACAGCTGAGGCATTCCAGAACTATTTTGCCGACAAGATCTCGACTCTCCGCCGGGATATCCCAGCCACTCTTGATACAGTATGTGAACTCGAGACCCCGCCGCCACTCGGCGGGCCCACCTTCACCCGTTTCCAACTGCTGGACGCAGCAGCTGTCGATAAGTTACTTGCTGCCACTAGACCAACTACCTGCTCCCTTGATCCGTGCCCCTCCTGGCTTGTTAGATCTTGTCGGGAGGGGCTACAAGACCCCCTGGGAAAGATCATCAAGAGCTCCCTTGAGCAAGGAGGGGTTTGAAAGAGGCAATGGTAACACCGCTGCTGAAGAAGCCGAATTTAGAACCTTCGGCTCGCTCCAATTACCGACCTGTGTCTAATCTGCCTTTTTTAGGCAAGGTAATTGAGAGGGCAGCAGCGGATCAGCTGCAGCAGTACTTAGAAGACACAGCTGGACTTGATCCCTTCTAGTCCGGCTTCCGTATTGGGCATGGGACGGAGACCGTGCTTCTCGCCATTACAGACCAACTTCGCCGCCAGCTGGACCAGGGTGGATCAGCCCTGCTTGTTTTGTTAGATCTAACAGCAGCGTTTGATACCGTAGACCATGCACTGTTAGCCCACCACCTAGCCGTGACTGGAGTTAGGGGGACTGCCCTTAAGTGGGTAGCCTCCTTTCTCCAGGATCGGGGACAGCATGTGGAGAGGGGAGAGGAGGTCTCCGGGAGGCTCCCATTAAGTTGTGGTGTCCCCCAGGGGGCCATCCTCTCGCCCTTATTATTTAACATCTACATGCGCCCCCTGGCCCAGCTGGCCCGCGACTTTGGTCTGGAGTGTTATCAGTACGCTGATGACACCCAGCTTCTGCTGAGAACGGACGGCAGGCCAGATACCGTACCCGATTGTTTCCATCTATGCCTTGAAGCTGTGACTGGTTGGCTGCGTGCCACCCGGCTGAAGGTGAACCAGTCGAAGACGGAGATCTTGTGGCCTGGTCGCCCTGGGCTGGATGAGTGCCGGTTGCCTACCTTGGATGGCGAGCAACTTTGCCTGTCATCCTTAGTTAAGAGCCTAGGCGTCCAATTGGACTCCTTGCTGACCATGGAGGCCCAGGTCTCCATGGTCAGCAAAACATCGTTTTTCCACCTACGACAAGCTAGGCGACTGGCCCCCTACCTGTCCAGGGACGACCTGGCCACGGTGATCCAAGCAACGGTCATCTCGAGACTGGATTACTATAACGCCCTCTACGTTGGCCTTCCCTTGTCGACGATCCGGAAACTCAAGCTAGTGCAGAATGCCGCGGCTCGCTTGCTGGTGGGAGCACGAGTAAGGGAGCACATCACTCCCATCCTTCGGCAACTGCACTGGCTTCCTATTGAGTACCGGATTGCCTTCAAGGTGCTGGTTTTAACCTTTAAGGCCTTGCACGGTCTGGGGCCTGTGTACCTGAGGGACCGCCTTACCCCGTATGTTCCCCCGAGATCACTGCTCTCGGAAGAGCAAAATCTGCTTGTTGTTCCATCGCTCCGCTCCTGCCATCTGTCCAGCACAAGACAGCGTGCCTTTTCTGCCGCGCCCCCAGTTCTCTGGAATTCACTCCCTGACCATATCCGAGCGACCTCCGAACTTCTCCCTTTCCGAAGGGAATGTAAGACGGCCCTTTTTAGGCTAGCGTTTGGGTAAACCCAAATGTAATCGGTCCGCTTGCCTCGACCGTAGACCTGTGCTACCATGGTTATGTATTGTGTTTTATTGCATGTTTTTACTGTATGTTTTTATTGTACGCTTTGCATCTGTGATCCGCCCCGAGCCTGCAGGGAGGAGCGGAATATAAAACCGAATAATAAATAAATAAATACATAAATACATACAAATATGTAGTTTTTCTCCATGTACTTTCAGCACACATGTGCTTGCTGGACACACAAATATTTTTACTGAAAGATCAGTGTATTTTGTACAAAACATGTTTTATCACATTTTCTGTAGTACAAACTTATCTTAATTTTTGTGCAAAAGAAGTTTTCTGATTGAAGATTCAAGTATGAATAATGATCGCTTTTGCTTTAAAATGTTTTGCAAATCACAAGTTAAAATAAATACTTAAACAAGTCTAAATAAAATAAACTGTGTTAGAAACCAGGGACGTGGGTAAATGGGTGAAGTATCTGCCATTGCACTAATAGAAGAATAATGGTACAATCATAGTGACTCATTAAAATAAATAACTAATACTAAATACAGAAGACTGTAGCAGAGGTAACGTGCTGCAACAATGAGAGTGCTAGGGAAAAATTGAAGGTCATTGGAAGCCATTTCTGCCAAGAAAATCTGCCTTACTGACTCTGGAGCAATTGGAAGGACACAATTTCACTACTGTTCCCCTCTTGTCACAACACATTGCTTGCTGTGGGTGGGTGGGGGACTGCTTCGGTTAAAATAATATCAAAGATTACAATCTCTATAGAATACTATGCTAGTTTAATGGCCTCATATGCATAGTAAGGTGCTTATAGCTATAAGGTACTTACAGTCATAAACATAAGGAGTAGTATGTAGGAATGGAAATAATATTTTTAAATCATGAAAAATCACATTTCTTAAGTGTTGGAAAGCTCTGAAGAAAAGTTTCCTTGACTGGGAATAATTTTCATATTTTGGGATTATTTCTGGGCAACATTTGTACAGCTCTGGTACAGAAAACAGCATTTTGAGTCTCCTTTGGGAAAGAGAAAGAGGGGTATAAATAATAATAACAACAATAATTCCATATTTATGGTGGAAATAATAATTTATTGTTTTTTTGTCATGAAAAAGTGAATTTTGCACAGAATAAATCCTGAACTACAACCTTTTATGTGCAGAAAACAGCATGCATTACGTTCTCTGTAACAGGCCATGTGGAATTTGTGTGCAAATAAAGTCTTGAACTTTGAGTAGTCTTTTAAAACTCACACTTTTTGAAATGCCAACAGCCATGAAACTGCTTTTTCTTTTGTGAAGAAGGCAAGGAGGTTCTTTTTTTTAAAAGAAAAGCATTGAGTAGCAAAAAAAGGAGGGAAAGGGTCCCATTTCTTCCTTGTTCCACCCAAAAGTAGTCCAGCAATGTTTAGGCCTCTGGAGTCTATGGTGTGACCAGGAGGTCCTAGTTCTCTAACCTATCAAATTGATGCTGAAACCACTGTTACTTGAAGGAATCAGTGGAGCTTACTGGTATAATTCCTTGGCGTACTGGGCAGTCATCAGCCAGAAATGGCAGGGTTATCAAACCTTTTGGATAACTTATCTCTGGTGTATCACCTCCTTCCAAGTAAGAATACATTTTCAGTTGTAGGGAATGGCACAGTGATTTGGGCATTTTGCTGCTGGAATACTGGTACCTAGTCTTAGAATCATAGAATCATTGAGTTGCAAGATACCTTGTGGGCCATCCAGTCCAACCCCCTGCCAAGAAGTTCAAAGTTGATGTTCCCCTCCTCCATTTCCTTGCTTTGATCAACACTTCCAAGAAGTAAATATCAGCCCAACCCTGTTGATGTCACTATCAACCTGCTATTTAATTTTATTTACATTATAAGTTTTAAAAACTAATCAGTGTTTCTCAAGCACTATAAAGTTATTCTCTGCCATTTTCTTTCTCCTTCTCTTTCACTGCAGAAATGAAGCACTGAAGTTAAATACCGCACTTGCCAGTCAAACACAATCTCTATTCCAATACATTTAACCTCCAATTCAACATGATGACCAGGAAGAATGAGAATTGTGAAATCAGCTTATAAAACAGAATAATCTACAGATGAAAAGTAAGAGGGAAAACCCAAAGAAATCTGACTTAGTATTCATTCTTAACTATATGGCCTGTGTGTATCTAGGACAATATCTGAAATTAAAAGGGTTCAGAGTGATTTCAAGCAGCCTAGTTTTGAAGGAAGTCATTTTGATTTCATAAACCAAAAAAGTCAATAAGCACACCTCATGTCTTGGAACAACTAAAAGGTTTAGTCTCAGTGGATGATACTTACCTTTAGCAGATTAACCAAGCAAGACCAACTTTGGTTTTTCTTTAATTTTTAAATCAAAATTAATCCCATTATGATTTAGGCCATCATTTAGAAAGGTAAGATAATAAATTATACTGTACACCAGACAGTCTAAGGGCAACTATTTATAATCACATATTTTGGGTAACAAACAGTATTATCACCTCCTGATTTAATTCAGTATCTCTTCAAAATAATGTCAGTAATATAATATATGCATCAATTATATTTAAACATAATGGAATAATTCATAACGATCCATGAACACAAATTTTAATAGAATTCTCATGATCTTTTTTCATTGTTTGATTCTGCTCAATATTTTCATTAATCATCTTAAGAATGGAACAGAAATGGACAATCAATACAAAGCTCAGGCTTGGGTGATAAAAATACATTTTTTTAAAAAGTCACCCATAGACACAAGTATATTTTTGCAACTGTCAGATTATAAACTACTAGTTTTCTAGTGGAAGAAAAATGATTTTTTTCTGCTATAAGGAAACTCAACAAGCACAACACACTTCAAAAGGAAACAAAGACTCTATCTACACTATCCATTTAATGCAGTTTAAAGCTACCTTCAAAGTCCAGCAACCAGACAAAAACACACAAAAGAAAACTCATAATGTGCAGAATAGAAATGGAGCACTTATATATAACCTATCTAACAAGACAATTAGTCTGTCTAGTTAATGTTATCTATCCAAATTAATAGTGTCTCTTTGGTGTTTCAGTGAAGGCTTTTTTTGCCATCTTCCTACCTGGAGATGATGATGATTGAATAGATAGGACAACACTAAAGTAACCACATCCTATAAAAATACACAAAGTTGCATTATTTTTCATAACAAACAAAACATACATAGCAGTTATCAGATACCTACAGAGATTTGTAGGTAACACTCCTCAAAAAGTTGGAGCATTAATACTGAAAGGAACAGAGTCTGTCATTATCTGGGGGGAACCAACCATCTGATGCAATCTACAGTATGTGAGCAATTACTCAGCTTGTTATGGTTTTATGATGTAATCACTCTATCTTGCTTTTATATTAAAGATAGTATGCCCAGATCTCCATTCAGACCTAATGGGACCAGACATTTCAATTTTGGAATCCATTCCACTTCTTTTATTTTGTTTAAAATATTTTGATTGAGAATCATAATTGTTTTCTAATTTCAATACGTTCTGCACTTCTTTCAAATGACTTAACTAAAGGAACCCTCATCCTTCTATGTTTCAAATTGAAAAACATTTTCTATTATGTATTAGTATCTATGTATACATCTATGTACACTCCTCGTAATAAGAAGGAAAATGCCTCTCTCTTCTTTCTGTCATTCTCTGTGCCTCAATTGCTTTTGTTTTATTTTATTCTCCTTCATGGATGTAATGTCTTATAACATATTTTCCCATCATTGTGAAGACTCCTCCAACCTGTCCAATAATTCTATTAATAGGTGGGAATTTTGCTTCTTTATTTGAAATATTGACATGCCTTATTATGATTGTTTCATCCCCATAACCTGTCATGCTAGAATTACTTGGATTATGGCACTTCTTTTGGTGCCAGTTATAGTGGATTTCAGCACAATGTTTTTATTTTTTATTTTATATCTATTTTGGATTTTTTTGAAAAATTATGGTCATAGTGCTAAAGTGATGTTGAGTTAGAAGCATAGGATCACTGGCCTGGAAAAGACCACAAGGACCATTTGCAAACCTCTGCCATGTAAGAGTATACAATTAAAGCTCTCCTAACAGATGGACATTTAGTCTCTGTTTAGAAAAATCCCAAAGATTTGTTCCAGAATTGATATTTCCTGTATATATATCAGGCTGATCGGGTGATGATTTTCAGGGTCCTCTTCTTCCCTCATCCTTTCAAAGATTGGCATAACATTTGCTCTCCCTCAGTCTTCTGGATCTTCCTGTATTCTCACTGGTTCTGAGTTTACTTGCATTAGTTCTTTTAACACCCATAGATGCAGTTCATCTGGCTGTAGAAACTTAAATTCAATTAGAAGAGCCAGGTATTACTATACTGCCTCTTTACCTATTGTGCTGTAGTTTCCATACTGCATTATCTGTTCCATTTTCTCCATATTGAGCTCTGTTTTCCTCATGGGATAAGACAGAAACAACAAAAATTAAGTATTTACGTCCCTTTTTTGGTCCCCTGTTAGCATTTCACCATCTTCTCCATGCGATGGGCCCAGCCATTTTCTTGTTCTTCCTTTTGTTGTGGAAATTACAACAGCTACAAAATCACATTATATATGCCTAAGCTTGCTCTGCACTTTAGCTTTTCTGACTTTCTCCCTACATGTGCTGGCTATTTATTAGAATTCCTCTATATTGATTTCCCCCTTTTCTGCTTCTATTTTAAATCTTATTACAGAGCCCTGCCAGAAAGGCCCAAGTGTTGCCTTGGGTAAAAGTGAATTAATGCAGAGAAAACTGGGTTTTCCCAGTTTACTCTGAATTAATTAAACACCTAAGCTAAGGTCTGTATTAGTTAAACACTTAAATATGAGACTCAGGTCTACACACCAAATTAATTTATGTTTAATATACATTAAATACAAAACTTGAAAGTTATTTCATATATCTTTAATAATTTTGTGCATGAAGCAATGTTTGTGTACATTGATACTAGCAGAAATCAAAGAAATCAATATCTCAGCCATGCATGTAAACAATTTTGGATTTTGGAGCATTTTGGATTTTGTGTGCTTAGTGCAAATTTTTTTCCACTCTATTTAAACATGACATTTTATTTTATCAAAGAGCTATCACTTGCTCCTAGATTAGATGTTTTTAATCATACTTGCTGTACAGAACTGGAAGGATGTTGGTTAGTCTTATGTTGCAGACCAATCTTGGCCTTCTTGAGCAGTCTATTTTCTTGTTCGTTGAAACACATAGTGATTCAGAATGAACTAGTCTGCACAAACCCCCCAGCATAATTGGCATAATCTGTGTGTTTTCAGTGGTAAATTGAAGGTCTTGTCCATCAATACTTCAATCAGTAACTTAGCTGTCACTGACAAGTAACAGCATGTGCTTTTTAAAAGGCAGTCTTCTGCAGGTTAAATGTTGAGGTCATCTGTCATTTTCAAAGAGCAATCAATACAATCCATAATCAGGGCTCAGTCTTATTTAAGACTGGAGTAGACTGGAGAAAGTACTAGGTCAGCAAATGAGCCACATCTGATTTTCTGAACAATATTAGTTTTACTTCACTTATAAAATCTGTTTCATTTGTTGAAAATAATTGCATTTAAACATTTGCACACAGTCACATATCTCAGGATAAAACTTACTAACATTCATTGTTGCTAACAAAATGAAAGGGAATAATGTGGCTTCCATGTGCCTACTTACATCAAATCTATTAAAATCTTCATTCTAGCTTCATTAGCATACAGTGCATTTTAACATGTATGTAAACCGCCCCGAGCCGGCTGGGAGGGGCGGAATATAAGATTGAACAAATAAATAAATAAATTTCTCAAACAGTTTAATTTTGCTAATCTGGAAAACAGCTGCCAAAAATGGTTCATGGTAACTATCGGCAATCGACATTGATATCATATGTTCTTATATAGTGGAATGTTTTGAGCCCAAGATTCAGGAAAACAAACTTCCAAGTGCATGAAAACAAAACCTAGAGTGTCTCAGATCCTCATAAAACAAAAGACTGGAAGAAAAATGCAAGTGGGATTTAAAGATGTTCAATTAATTTGGAACTGAGAAAATGTCAAATCCATCCAGCCTATATTGTGACTCCTAAACCAACCTATCTATTGCAGTATGGTGGTAAATGCTAACTCACCTTCAAGGTCAATATAAGACTAGACTGAAACTCTAGTTTGCTTCTGCATGCAGATTGGGGAATGGGTTGCTGCGAGTCTTCGACAACACAGAGATTGAGGAGTATAATCTTGTTGTTTGATTAGAAAAACAAATTAGGAAACATGGAAATTGATCTCTAAATCTCAGGAAAATATCAAGACAACTGCTGAAGAAGACCCATAATCTGCTCTGTTCAGATTTCATTTATCTTCAACTAATTTCCTTGTTCTTATATGCATGTTCCAATGCAGTCCTTTTTAGAGTCACTTTCTAATTTCCTCTACGGCTTTTGTCATGGGTGCTTCTCATGTTTCCCATTATTGCTTCAGCTTGAAAGGGAGTGAAGTGGCTTTAGAAATAAGGTATTAAGATTATCATGATCCCATTTTCCTGAAGTAGGACTCAAGGTAGTTTACAAAAATGGAATGAGTTAAAAAGTCAGAAAATTAAATCTCATGAAAATATAAAAATAGGAAATAATGAAAATAAAAATGAGAGCACAGTACCAATAAGACCCATTACAAAGGGTAGTCCTACAAGATCCTATAGTTGATAGAAACAAAAGTTGCCAAGAGGTCCAGCATAAATAACCAACGCTAGTACCATCCCTCAATTACTAATTATCCAATGTGATAAGATTTATAATAACTTTATTCTCATACGCCACCACCATCTCCCAGAAGGTACTTGGGACAGCTTACATATGGGACAGAAAGTCCAACAGACAAAAAAGCAAACAAATCCATTGAAGCAAAAACACCACTAAAGTAGGACAATCCAGACAAAACACAATTAAACATAAGAGAAGAAAACAGCAGCATTGCAGCTCCATCAGACAATGTGCAACAGAAAACAATGACCAGAATTGCTAAAATGGGCGTGACCAGGCTATAAAAGGGTTGGGCATGGGTGTCATGAATGACTTTTCAATAACTCTAAAGCATATGTTCTTTTTATTGCAATTTCCAGTGTGAGAGGGTACATCACATTACAGAAAAACATTTAGACAAAGAATGACATAGGACATACAGACATAGAGATTCTATGCAACTATATTAGATTTACAATTGCATGGCTAACAAACAGACAAAGAGGAATTACATTTTCACTCAACATTCACACCATATGCACACATATTCATCCTCAGGCATTCAAATATTACTATATCATTTTCTCCCTCTTGGAGAAGCACCTGTTAGGCCAGACCCTATTTTCCTGCAGACCTTCCAACACACAGTTCCAAAACTCCCATAACTTCATAACTCCAAAATGCATCCTTTCCCTAAGCACAGTGCCAAGGACCAGATCTCTGTTTTCCATACAGCAGAACCTGACTCCCTGCACAAAATCTAAGACTCCAAAAGTGCACTTCCTCCTCTTCCCTTGAGAAAGAAGCCCCAAAGTGACCAGAATCATACTTTCCCATAGTATATCTGCCACTCTTCATAACTTTCTCTCTCCTTCCCATGGAGCAGAGCATAGCAGGCGATCAACGTCTCTGTCTGTCACACTATTAAATTGAGTCTTTTATAGGAATATTCGGCTGATGTAGTCCCAAAGTTGTAACTTAATGATAGACGTCTTCCATCCTGGATCCACCTCAGTTTCCTGGCCAGAAGTTGACTCTTCTTGATTAGTGTTGACAAACACAAGGCTTGTGTTGGCTTCCTTCTTAACATAAGGAATGTTGCAACATTCCTTAACTTAAAAGAACCATTGTCACAGTTCTTATCAGAGTTTACCTTTTCAGATGTCATTAGCAACTTTTAATTAGAGTCCAGCAAGCAGGTAGTTAGTTATTGCAAAACTTAATATTTTTCTGATGTCTCCAAAATTATTAACTACACTCATACAATTTCCATTCTTCCATTCATTCCCACACATCATTATTAAATCCACACTTCTCAAATCTGCACATTAATTTTTGTGACATGGGGTAGTGCAAAACAGTGTACCACAGGGCCGAGGAATTGGCTGAGATGCAGAGAATAGAGTACTATATGGTGAACTAGGGACTGAGCATTTATACTAGGGACTAGGCATTCTCAAATGCTTGCTGGAACATCCAGGTTTTCAGATACTTGCGAAAAGATATCAGTATGGGTGCTTGACTAATTTCCCTGGGGAGGGTAATCCAAAGTTGAGGGGCCACCACCAAGAATGCCCCCTCCCTCATTCCCACCAGCCATGCCTGTGACGGTGGTGGAAGCAGAGAGATTTTTCAGTAATAGTCTTAAAAGTGCCTTCATTGCCTAATTTTAAAGAGACATTGACCACTTTATTTAGATACAGTGGTTCTCAGTTCTCCATAGCCTGTCCATAACCTTAGGCTGTACAAATTGAAGAATAATCATTATATCTGTATCAATTACAACATCTAAGTCATAATAAATTAGAATACTTTCATCTGTCAACACTGAGCACATTATTCATGGTAGATTGTCAAGTGATCTGACATCTCTTTTTAATGGATAAGTTGTAAAAGTCTCCTGACCATTTCTAACTATTCCAGCTGATGATTTCTTGCAGACATAGTGATGGTAGAGAGGGATTAATTACATTATTAGGATCCACATCTTAGCCACTCTAAAGCCAGTCATATATTTTCAGAGTGATAATTATTAATATTATAATGCATTATCAAAAATGAAATATAATGACAATTTTGGAAAATGAAAACACTGAAAAATACTAAAAACAAAAACAAAAACAACCACAATGTAAAGCCAATCACTTTCCTCATTATTGCCTTTTTATTTTCTGTTAAAATGTCACTCTTTTGGTTTGAAAATAGGTTTTAGGCAGATGTTCCTAATAAACATCAAAATCTATATTTCCACATCTTCTTTTCAAGAAGCTTGTTAGGGAGGTAGAGGGTTTCCTAGTCTAAAAAAGACACCCCTGTGAACAAGATTAATAGCTCAGTACAGATGAGTTATTGAACCAAGAAACTAAAGCCTTAGATCTTCCCACTTCTATTCGCTCCAACCAATTGGAGGTCTAGAAATCAATAAGCACCATGATACAGCCACAGTATGTGTTAAAATTGATTCATTTTCAATACATCTCACATTATGTTTCTGGGTAGGTTTTTTCCCTCCTGAGTGTTTGTCAAGCAGCATTTCAGAATCATTGTTTTTAAGGGACTTCAGGTGCCATGAAATCAATCCAAGTGTACAAGCTGGACTCACTTGAGCTTAACTGTCCAGTCTACTTTAACTCCATTATTAACATCATGTTGTTGTTGTTATTGTTATCAGATATCAACTTACTATAAGTATAGGTCTAGTCACTGAATAGTTGGAATTCAATATCCATTTGAACTACATTCCTAATTCACTTGTGGTAATACCCAATGCCATTTTTTAATCTTAAAAATTACCAAATTCTCTATTGCCTTCCCAAGTTCAAAAATACTTTGAAATGTATCATGAGAGCCATTGTTTTGAAGAAAGCAGTTAAATCCATCTTTATGTTAATTGAAATACACCAGGCACACACATAACAGAATTAAGTTCATAGAATCCTGTCCTGGAACCCTGGATTTTACCACTTGAAACTGTAGATAGGTGGTTTTGCTATGAATTGTTTTCAACGCCAAAGAGGTCCCTACATTTCCTTTGAAATCAGGGAGATTTTTTTTCTGTAGGGTATGATTCACCAACTGTTGTTTGCTCTTATATCCATTCTATCACTTCATTGTCATTTAATTATTCTTTGTTTGTTAATATATACATTAGTGACTGCTCTAAATGTATAATGCCAGATGCTGAATTCATTAAGTTATACATAACCTTATTATTCAGTTGGTGTTCTTTTGGAATACAAGGTTACATATAGGAGGTCATCATACATACCATAGCTTTAAATTTCCTTTTGGGATATTTTTTCATATCAACAATTAATGTGTGAAAATATACAAAGAAGATAGCCTTGGGAAATAGTTTATACAGTTTAAAAGATTTCCATGGAGTCCAGCTCTAACGGGTTTTGATACAAGGATCCCATTTATCTTTGGTTTGTACTAGAAGGTTGAAATGTTTTATAGCACCTTCCTTCTTATCTTTCTAAACACTCGCTTCTGTTAGGATTGCAAACTGTCACAGAAAAAATGGCTGATTTCCATATCTTTGTATACTTCATTTATTTTGGGGGAAATTATCTCTTGCTTTGGAGAAAATGGTCCAGATGGGGAATAAATCATTTTTTGAGGGTCCTTTTTTTCCTTAAATGTCAACAGTTAGTATCCAGGTTACTTTTAATACTTAAACATAGGCCTAAAATATATTGTACTAGAGGAGGAAAATAGAGCACCAGCAGAGTTATATGAGTGGCACAAAGATTCCCATAACTGTTTTCGTTGAACTTAATTATGCAAGCAGTTCTCATCCAATCAGTTTTTTTAACTGACTGCATAACTGGACAGTGCATGAGGCTTTCTCTCCTTGAAATAATTTAAAATGAGGTGCTACATCTGGAGCTCACGGTTTGAACTCCTGGAATGGTTCCATCAGTGCTGCCTCCGAAAAATCCTGCAAATCTCTTGGGAAGACAAGCGGACAAATGTCAGTGTGCTGGAAGAAGCAAAGACCACCAGCATTGAAGTGATGGTCCTCCACCATCAACTCCGCTGGACCGGCCAAGTTGTCTGGATGCCCAACCACTGTCTCCCAAAGCAGTTGCTCTACTCTGAACGCAAGAACGGAAAACTTAATGTTGGTAGGCAGGAAAATTTAAAGATGGGCTTAAAGCCAACCTTAAAAACTCTGGCATAGACACTGAGAACTGGGAAGTCCTGGCCCTTGAGCGCTCCAACTGGAGGTCAGCTGTGACCAACAGTGTTGCAGAATTTGAAGAGGCACAAATGGAAGGCAAAAGAGACAAACATGCCAAGAGGAAGGCATGTCAAGCCAATCCTGACCGAGACCGCTTTCCACCTGGAAACCAATGCCCTCACTGCAGGAAAAGATACAGATCAAGAATAGGGTTCCATAGTCACCTATGGACTCACCAGTACACTGATCTTGGAAGACTATCCTACTCGGACATTTAGGGATCACCTTAGTACAAGTACAAGATATGACATCAGTCAACCAGAGTCACTTTTTTTGCACATTTTACACAGAACTAGACCTACAATATTGGGTTTTTTTACAGTGTTGTCACTTGAACAGTTATAAACAATACAATCATATTTAAGCTACTTGCCACATGCTCATATTCTCGCTGTGTGTGTAGCAGTTGGGACAAGAAATGTTGCAGCTGGTTTTCAGTAGGTTGACTACATTCAGGACAAATTGAAGACACTAGGGGCCCTTCCACACAGCTGAATTAAACCTCACATTATCTTCTTTGAACTGGAATATATAGTAGTGTGGACTCAGATATCGCAGTTCAAAGCAGATATTGTGGGATTTTCTGCCTTGATATACTGGGTTATATGGCTGTGTGGAAGGGCCCTGACTTGGAATCAGGTAGTAGACCACAATACAAGAAGGCTAGGTTTTATTCAATTTCCCCCTTTTTAAAATTTCACTTTATGTCATTTGATTTCTGGGTATTTGGGTGGAGCACATTTGATACTGCACATGTAAACAGTATTTCAGACATGAGTCATTTTTTCTACTGAGATTTTCATTAGAATACATAAAATAGTCAGAATTCACATAAGAGAAATTTATCCTAGTGCACAGGATTTGAATAATAATGATGACATTAACATTCAAAACAACCCCTAAAAATTTTATATACTGAGGATTTGAATAATATAATTAGTACAACAACAAAAAGGAAAAGAGCATTACATACCCAGGAAAACTGCTGGGTATCCAATAACATCTTACTATAAAGGGTGCTGTGATTTTTACCAGGCACTATTGTAGCATTCTTTGTGACGCAGGATAAACAATTTCTTTCTTTGTTTAGTGAATGTTGCAATTCTACAAACATGTATCTAGGAATATTTCCTTAGTGGGATACACTACTAAATAAATATATAGATGGTTGCACTACCAGAATCCTTTATTTGAGAATGAAAACTTTTTGCACAAAACTTTACTAAAATTGCATTGAGAAAACCAATTAAAAGATTTTTGAAAAGCCAAATTGCATGTTAGTTGGAAAAAGTTAGAAGAGCACAATGAGAATATGGAGTAATTGACCTTGTTTTGAAGCTAGACCATTTCACTTCATTTTACTAGGGTTTTGAGGAGACACAGCCCCTATGGATTATTTCCCTGGTCATTATATGATTTATTACTTTCTTGTTCCCTCTATCCTAGTTTGACAGTTGGGCATACCAACCTTGTTTTTCTCTTGCTGGACCTTTGTATTCACTATTTAGAGTTCTGCAAATCATCCAGAGTTTTGTATTCATTCCCCAGATTCCCAAAGCAATTTTCACTTTAAACATATTTTACATCAAGTTAGATTTGTAAAACAACATTACGTTTTAGACTTTGTTTTTCAAGCAAATTTCTTTTCTTCACCTTTTAAGACCATTGCACATAACACCCAAGCCTAATGAAGAATTTCTTGCCTTATTTTTAATTGAAGGATTAGTAACTCTGCAAATGGATCATATGTGTTGTGGATTGCTTAGACAACAAGGGGGAGATGCTCGTTGAAGGGCCAGCACTGTAACCAAAGCCCAAAAGTGCCCATCAGCCTCGCTCAGTTAAGTGTAGATGTAGACCATGGAAGTAGCTACTGCTCCTCAACCTGCAAAGCAAGCTCCTCTGAGCAGGCTGAGGAAGGGTTAAGTGTCCCAACTTTTGTGGACCTGCAAAGAGAGAAGGTTCAACTTTACAGGCCCTCTAGATTAGCAGATAAATGAGCAAGCAATAGGGAACACCTAGGAACCTAGTATTTAAGGAGCTCCAGTATGGCACCTTGTTGCTGGCTTCAGCCTCAGTGCCTGGGACTATGACCTTGGACACTTGCTATTTGGTGTTCACAATCTTTCGACTTGGCTTTGGAATTTGGCTTTCAATTCTTATTTTACCATGGAATAAGCTTGTATTCGGCTCTCGACCTTGGAATGGACATTTGACTACTCTATTGGTTAACTCCATGCTGGTAGTTGGGGTTGAAGTTTTTGAATCAATGCAGACAGAATTGGATAGGCAATCCCCCCACCAGTTGGTTATTGTGAGAGAAAAATCCCTACTCAGCCCTGACATGACCACTTTGGTTGCATACTGTGCTGAGGTTGGGTGACAGCTTCCAAAAAGATAACTCAGTCCACCTCTCTTCAGATGTTGGGGGGGGGGGGCAGTAAAATCTGCCTGTAATTAGGTCAAGCTTCAATTTGTAGAGGTCTTCCAAAACTGCTATGTGCCACAGGTCTAGCCTTGTGGCAGCAGATGGGACAGCTAGCACTTCAAAATGTGCCCAGAAACAAACTGGCACCCAGAAGAGTTGTTTTAATGGGGACATAATATGGTCTCTGTAGACTGCCCGAATAATATTAATTTTGCTTAGAAGTTTCTTAATAATACCTTTTAAATTCCCCTAGAGCAAAACCGGAATATTCATTTGTTATTTTCCTTTCATCTGACCAAGTGTTCCAGATGATCTATAAGGAGGCAGGTGGCATGCTATTCAATCTGCTATCCAGCCTACTCTACCATTCTAAGCAACTTTGTTACTGAGAACAAGCTACTTGTAATTTATTCATGTAAGGAAAACTTCATGGAGATTGCAATGTAGCAAGGGATAACTTCACTTCTTTGTTTTCCCACTATAATTGTTTTAGTTACTTTTTTGGAGCTCGTGATCTCAGTGGTTATGTGTGAAGTTTTAAAAGAATAAAGTAATTTAAACTTTTTTATTGTGTAAGAAGCAGCTTGAGAAACTGCAAATTGCTTCCGGTGTGAGAGAATTGGCTGTCTGCCAAGATGGTGCCCAGGGAATGCCCAGATGTGTTACCAGTTTATGGGAGGCTTCTCTCATGTCCCTGCATGAGAAGCTGTGGCTGACAGGCTCAACCTGTCTTGCAGATTTGAACCACCGACCTTCAGGTCAGTAGTTCAGCTGGCACAAGGATTTAACCCATTGTGCCACTGCAGCCCTATGTAACTTAAACTGTAACTATTAGGCATGGGCGATAAAACATTGTTATAAACTGTGTTCAAACGTAGGGGGTGCTGGTGATTTGATTCTAAAGTCACTTCCAATTTTTGTCTGAATTTTTTTTAATGTTCCCAAAACTTCCGAATCGATCAGTTAATAGTGGATGCGCATGCGCAATAGGGAAAAACAGTATTGACACTGGGGAAACTTCTCTCCCTTCAAACAAAAAAGAGGCAGTTGAACCCTAACCCCCCCCCCCCCCAAAACAACCTTTGGTGCCTTTCTCCTGACTTAGGGAAGACTTAGGGAAGACACCTGGGTGTTGGAGTCCAGGAGATTTAGAAAATATTATAGAGCAATCATGTTATAATGTTGAAAACACAAACCAAAACGGAAGGGAGGCAGTTGAAGCCCAAGAAAAAAATAACTGTGCTGCCTTTCCCCTGACTTAGAGAAGGCACCTAGGGGTTGAGGTTCATTTTTTGTGAGAATAGATAAAAGTGACCAAAAAAAATCAGCACTGAAAGGTTTTCTCTCAGGTTTCACACATTCACTTTATTAATTTATCTCCCTCCCAAACTTTTTCTTCTTTCTCTCTCTCTCCCTCGCTCTCCTAAAATCTTTTCTTCCTTCTCCCTTTTCCCCTACTCCATCCATCCAGCATCAGCAGCATAAGCAAAATAAATAAATAAATAAATCCCAACCACCCTCGCCCCTTCCTTGGCTGGAATGAGCCTTCCAGCCATGTGTGCTTGGATTTATAAGTAGCAATGGCTGCTGGACACTGAATAACCTCTCCTCTTTACAAAATGTAAGCCCTGATTGGCTGAGAGGAAAGCACTTTAGGCTTACTTTCATCAAAAAGGCTTTCTCATACTTCCAAATTGGCTTTCAAGCCATTGAAATCAATGGCCCGGGTTGCTTCAAAATGACAGGGGACTTCCAACTTGCAAGTATGTGTCGGAACCCAGTTTGGAAGTGACTTTAGTTCTGACATCCGCAACTTCTGAACAAACTTGCCCAGTAACCTTTGCAGTTACACTGTATAATAAATGAAGTGGTTCATTTAAAATAGTGTAACTATAATGATAACTATTTTTGTTCCTAGTTATCATTATATAATATTGTTTAAAAGGCAATATTCCAAGCTCTGGCCCTACTTACAAGGATGAATGCTGTTTAGGGCCTTATCACACTTGAGCATTTTCCTACTTTAATCCACTTTAAATGCTGTGACTTCCTCCCGCAGAATTCTGGGGCTTGTAGTTTAGGGAGAATCCTTAAACTGCTTAGACAGAGAAGCCCAGAGTCTTTCTGAAAAGGAGCAAAGGGCACAAATCACCAGTGAGCCATGAAATTCACTGAATAACCTTAAGTTAGCAATTTTCTCACAAATTAGCCTATCTCATAGGACCATTGTGAGAATAAAATAGTGCTGGGTAATGAGACCACTAGATATCCTAAACAGCCTGGAAGAAAAAGAATACAGAAATCTAATAAGATAATAAACATTTCTTGATCTCATGTAGCTTTGAAACAGTGAAATCCACTTTTAACCTTCAGCTTATTTCCACGTAGTGCTCAGTACATAGCTCTCTGTGTGTGTTTGTCTCCCTGTAAGTCGATGGCCTTAAAAAAGATGAAGTAATAATAATAATAATAATAATACTTTATTACTTGTGAGTCGCCCTCCACCAATGGTGCTCCGGGCGACTTACATCCTTTAAAAACATAGATACATCAGATTAAAACAGCAGATATGAGCCGTAGAAGGCTCTGCCATCCATCCAGTTCAGTCCCCGAAAGCCTGGCGGAAGAGCCAGGTTTTCAGGCCAGCCAAAAATCTGGCCGGGGCCAATGTGGCCCTGAGCGCAGGCGGGAGCGAGTTCCAGATCGTAGGGGCCGCCACCGAGAAGGCTCTTCTACGGGTCTCTGTCAGCCGGGCCTCTCTCACCCCAGGGATAGCTAACCGGTCGCCATTTATTACGCGTGCGGGTCTTTCGCAGCGTTGGTCTATCAGCTGATCACCCAGGTAGGCTGGTCCCATTTTTTGCCTAGCTTTGAAGGTTATCACCATGAGTTTGTAGATCGCTCTAAGCTCAATGGGTAACCAGTGAAGATCTTTTAAAATTGGTGAAATATGGCTCCTGGCCGATGCCCCGGAGATGAGTCTGGCCGCTGCATTCTGGATGAGTCTCAACCTCCGAGTCGTGGCCAACGGTAGGCCCACATACAAGGCGTTGCAGTAGTCAAGACGGGAGACCACGGTGGCATGAATCACCGTCCTCAGCGCCTCTGGTGGTAGATAGGGGGCCAACCGTCGGGCCCTACGGAGGTGAAAGAAGGCACCCTTGGCAGCGGCCTGGATCTGAGCCTCCATCGTCAGTTTCTCGTCCAAGAGTACTCCTAAGCTCTTTACCGCCGGGGCTGCGGACAAGGGCTCGCCCTCAAAGGGTGGTAGTGGAGAGTGGGGGTCGGGTCGGCCGGGCCAGAGGATCTCCGAAAGTAGAATGCTTTCTTCCATTTTCTCCTTAATAAGGATATTGTTGAATTGTTGAATTCAATACCTCTTCTGGGGCTTTTAAAAGTTAAATCCAAGGAAAGTTAAATATGTTGTATACAGCATTACTCTCATTTCAGTTAAGGGCAAATCATTGCTGCTTCCTGTGTCATAGGTTATTGGAACATCTGTCATTAACATAGATCTTTCTAACTGGCAGTGCCCTGCTTATGGGATAGGTGAATGCAGAGCTGCCAAAGCTTCCCGTGAGAATCGAGAAAATAACTTTTTTGGATGCTCTCACTCATCACTTCCTACTCATTCACTGTAAGTTGTGATTTTTTTCATACTGTTAAGGCAGATCTCCATGAGGTTACTTCATTTAATGAAGACAAAAGCAAGCAAGCTTCATATTTACAGTGTGTGTGTGCCACTATCTTATACATTTTTTAAATTTATGACAAAAACAAACACAGGGATATCTACAATTTTGTGGTATATAAAATAAAATTGACAAAAGGTTCTTCATATGTGGGAATGGTGTTTTTTCTAAACCAAAGCTTAAGTAGAAGCAGATTGTTGTGGTGGAAAAAAATAAAATAAACACTTTCTTTATATTTCCCCTTCCTCTCTTTAAATCTTTCCAAGGAATGCTTCCAAATAATCCATTATTTTAAACAGTTTGATTTGGGACACTTCCCACTGGTGTTTTTATTTGAACCTATGTTTATGCTTGAGTAGGCTCATAAGAGATTCCCACCATGTGCTATAGGGATGATGTCAGATTATGTAGCTCAGATAAGATTCTTGGCAGATGATAAGGGTGACTTTCTGCTGTGGCTCATTCATCTGCTTCTCATGTGAAAGTTTTTATATTGTCAGTCTGTTTTGTAGAAGCAAATAGTTTGACTTTGTATATGCTGACATAACTGGGAAACAATGTGTTCAGAATTGAGTGCTGGACTAGGACTCTGGAAAACCAGTTTGAATCCCCACTTTGCTGTGAAAATCTACTGGGTGACCTTGAGCAGGCCACATTAATCTCAGATTTAGAGAAAGGAGATAGCAAACCCCTTTGATCAAATCTTGCTGACAAAATATTTTGATATTGCAACTTTATTGCAATCTTTTCCAAAAGAGGAGACCCACATAATCATTGAAATTTACTTATATATATGCTCATTTTTAAACAATCATTTTAATAAGCCTATTCTATTTAGAACTAACCAATAAGACATTAAGCATGAGAAAAAAGTTATGAAAATTAAAAGAAATCGTAAGTGATTCGTATGTAATGGGACTTTCTAGTTTATACGCATCACGGCAGCTAACCAGGAAGTAGACTTTCTTTTACGGTCCTTGAGGCCAACAATTTGCGTTATGATCATAATAAATTCTTAATTATTGTACTACGTACTCACTTCTCCCTGTCTTCTCCCCCTCATTTCCTTCCCGCCTTCATTCAGCTTCTTCTTTTTCCCGCATTTCTATGGGGAACTGGAAGTGACGCTGCTGCTAGGCAATGCATTCTGGAAAGTGTAGTCCTCCACGCTTCTCCCCCCCCCCTTCTCTTCCCCGTTGCTCTGTCTTGCCCCATCGCAGGGGCCAACTTCACACACACGCGCGCGCGCGCTTCTCCTCCTCTCTCTCCCTGCACTCTATCAGATGCTTTCTGCCCCTCCTCTTTCCTGCTGGCTTCTCCCCCCTCCCTTCTCTTCCCCGTTGCTCTGTCTTGCCCCATCGCAGGGGCCAACTTCACACACACACACACGTGCACTTCTTTTCCTCTCTCTCCCTGCACTCTCTCAGATGCTTCTCTGCCCCCTCCTCTTTCCTGCTGGCTTCTCCCCCTCCCTTCTCTTCCCCGTTGCTCTGTCTTGCCCCATCGCACGGGCCAACTTCAGCCCTCCAGGTAGGTGTTTTGGACTTCAACTCCCACCATTCCTCACAGCCTCAGGCCTCTTCCTTTTCCTGCCTAACACAATAGGAAGAAGAGTACCCCGAGTAAATACCCCAAGTACTCAGTGCAATGCAAAACCAATACAGGTCATAAGCAAAAATACATATATCATTTATTATACCCAAAATAGGAATATAGAGGCAATAAGCCTCCAAAGAAGTACCAACCAGTGAAATATCACTATATAACAAGAACAAAGCACATGCCACGGATACACTGAATGCAATAAGAGATATAAGAAGCTCCCTCAATTATACAGGCATAAACATAAACATAAACAGAAGTACAAGCAATAGATAAGGGAGCTCCTCAAGTGAAGATAAACTCTTGGCGGGTGGAGAGGAATGCCCCTGGAATATCAAAACATGAGGTTGGAGCCCCAGAGTATCCAAACGCCGGTCTGGAGGTGAAAAGAGCAACCAATGCTCAAACCCGCCTATGGATGAGGCCGCCGCCGTGCGGGTGCCTCAGTGCGGCTGCAGAGGCTCCCCTGACCCAAATGGGTGAAGGAGGGGAGAGTGGGAGACCCCAAATCAGGGCGTTCCCGCATAGGAGGCCAATGCCCCCAGGAGTGATGCAATCCGAAGCCCCCCCAGATGATAGAGGTTCCTGGCAGCACAGATGAAGCGTCGAGTCAGGAAGCAGCCTGTATGCAAATACGCAGGCGCGGCGTTCCCCAGTGGTGTGATGCCAAATGGGGGAAGGACGGGATCGTCAAGGAAGAAGTGTAGGAAAACGCTGATGCACTGGGTAGTAGGGAAGAATTCAAGGAGGGGGGCAATCCAACGCCGGAGAGTGATTCAGTGGAGTGGAGGCTTGTTCAAACCCAAATGGGAAGCATCAGCATACCATCCATATGGACATAGAAAGATTCATGTGGGAAGACTCATGATAAGGAGGTTCTAGCCGCGTGTAGCGTCGGCTTGTTCACAGCGGCGAACCACAGGGAGCGATATCCACAGAATTAAAGTACTACAAGTACAAACATCAGAAGCACATCAGTATACACTTCCAAAAGCACACATAGATTTTAGCAGTATGGTAAGCAATATAGCCACATATAATAATACATACCATAGACAATCATAACAGCATCATCGCAGATAAGGGGAAGTATGGACCCAAAGGTAAGGAGTAAAAGAGCACCTAGCCCTATTTATGTCATAAATCACTCATTGTAGTATCATCATTAACGTCAGCTGGGGAGAGGGCAGGAGAGAGGTTTACCTAAGGAGCTCATTTATGGTGCGATTGTCGTTTAGGCCACTAGGGTGCTCGCAGGCGACCATGGAAATCCACCATGATTCAGCTCTTAGCAAGGCGTCCTGTATGTTACCATAGGGATGTGTCTTAACCCTTTCCAGGCCCAGAAACTGAAAAGACTCAGGAGAATGATTCATTTGCAGAAAATGCCTATAGAGTTCCGTACAGTTATTTTTGTTTCTAATTCTCGATTTATGTTCGGAAATTCTAGTCTTCAAAGGGCGTGAGGTAATCCCAATGTAGACTAGGCCACACCCACAAATGAGGGCGTATACCACATTCTCTGAGGCACAGGTAGTAAAGTCCCTAACTTTGAAGGTTTTACCTTTCTGAGGGCTGTATAGAGTTTTGTCCTGACAGACCTGCTTGCAGCATACACATCTGCCACAGGGCCTACATCCCGGGGAGAGGGAGCTGCGGGGGGGACAGGGAGCATATTGGGTGTGTACCAACAGATCCTTAATATTTCGCGTGCGTTTATACGCTTGTATGGGAGGTTGCTCCAACCCTGGGATGTGGAATACTAGAGGCCAATACTTTCTAATGATTGCCATCATTGATTGGCTATGGGGGGTCAGGAATGTGGACCAAATGAGTCTTTTGGGAGGGATTTTTTTCTCTGTTCTGGGTGTCAAGAGTTGTTTCCTAGGGATTTTTTCGGCCTTATTCCTGGCTTTCTGTATAGTGGGGGGGGTATCCTCTTTGTTGGAGATCGCAAGACAATATATCCGCTTCCTTTTTAAATTCGCTTGTGTAAGAAGAAATTCTCTTTAATCTGATAAACTGGGAGAACGGAAGGTTGGATTTAAGAGAGAAGGAATGATAACTTGCATGATGTAGGATGGAATTTTTATCGGTCTCCTTGTGGAAATTTTTGATTCTCAGTCTACCCTGGTCTTTATAGACAGTCGTGTCCAAGAAACTGACATGGCTGGTACTGGATGTCACCGTGAATGAAATTTGGGGATGCCAACTATTGGCCCATGTGCGGAATTCATCTAAGGGGGTGTCCTTACGTAATATTACAAAACAGTCATCTATGTACCTCCAGTAGGATTTAATATATGGGTACATCTGGTTTAAATTAGGATTGTATATAAATTTTTCTTCAAGCGAGGCCATAAATAGATTGGCCACTGATGGCGCTATAGAGCTCCCCATTGCCACACCTTTTTGTTGTAAATAGAAGGTACTATTAAACGCAAAATAATTGTATTCGAAAATACAGTCAAGTAGATTAAGTAGATACAAGGGGGGAGGAATTTCTGTTTCGATATTATGAAATATATTAGAGATGATATCCCTAGCCTCCATAAGTGGAATATGCGTATAGAGGGCAGAGACATCCATCGAGATGAGTATATCCATGGGGTCAACTTTTATATTTTCTACCTTTCGGATGAAGTCTCCGGTGTCTTTTAGATAAGAGGGCATTTTAGTTACACAGGTTCCTTTTCCTCTCAGCCTGGGCAAACTTGGGCCCTTGCTCCCTCAGGATCGGGGTGAGAGAGAGGCAGCAAGGAGCGAGAGGGGGGGCTCCTCCTTTTTTTTGCTGCTTCCAAGAATAGAATACCCCCCTCCCTCCTTCCTACTTGGAGAGTCCCATCTAGAATTCAGTGTGATTTATTCAAGTTTTGGCCTACAACTCCCAGAAATCCCAGCCAATTTACCAGCTGTTAGGATTTCTGGGAGTTGTAGGCCAAAACCATCTGGAATGCGTATGCTCTGGCATACGAACTACTAACGAATTTCATTAGTAATTAAGTTACATTTTAGAAATTTTTGGGAATTTTTTTGTAAGTCTTTCTTTTACTAATCAAAAAAAATCCCCCCCCCCCCCATTAGATTTCCGATTTCCTATTTCCTATTTTTGGGTTCTAAACCATGCCTATAAGACATATATCTTCTGACTATGACTTCATCTACACTCTAGAACACATTTGTCAAACTCCAGACCAGCAAGGTGGCCAAGTAAGATCTCATAGCCAATGGTACTGAAAGTCAGTGAGAGATTTAGCAGGACTAACAGGGAAACACTCATCTGTTCACTTCCCAGTTGTGCCTATCCCATAGTGAGGTCAAAAACCAAAACATGCCAAATGAAGGGAGGGGAAAACGACACACAGCTCTCTCATATTTTCTGATATTTCTCTCAGATTCAGCTGGTAGGCCCATCAATTTGACCCTGTCCTTTTCCTTAGGTAGCAGAATATATTGACTTGATTATGGTCGTCATGTTTCATTTACAGAAAAAAATGCTAAAGTTCAAGTTTGTCTCAACGTTAACTCCTTTAATCTCGAAGACTTTCCCCTACAACTTAAGTACCAACTTCTTGTTATTACTAAAGAATTGCCTGCCATATCTGTTCAGGAGTTCCTCCATCTCTTCTTCTTTTATACATTCCAGAGTTGAGACTTGGCACAAATGCCAAGCAGAAATTGGCTATAGCTTCAGGGCTTAATCACAGCATGCTAGCATCTGCACCTATATGATACACATTTGCAAACACATCCCCAAGTTATACTGAAGTTCATTTATTACTTTTCTACTTAAACATAAAATATATAAAGTGTCACTCAGATTCACTGTGTTTCCAAGGTAGTTATTGTGGTCTTGCAGTGCAAATAACTTTCATGTTTGAGTTACTCCAATATGATTTTCTTTATATACAGATGCAAAAAGTGTGTTTGTGTTGTAATGTTTTGTTGTTGCTTCCTTCAGTTGTGTGAATGGCTCAAAACAAAAGTCCAAGGGCACATACCAACTCTTAGCCAGATAGATAAAGGAGCATTTCATTGAATGGTGTGCACTCACCTAGAATTCCTTAAGAAATAATAAATTTGACATTTTAGAGAAAGTTAACTGCCTGTAATACTGGATCAAGCCAAGTCCGTTGTAGCAAGCTGCACTAACCAATTGAGTCAAATAACTGATTCTACTAGAAATGAGTATGTTTCTGTGGGTTGAGATATATTATGTGTACAAGACTCTGAGTGTGGGTGGGAATGACCCAAGTTAAGAGAGAGAAATGTCTGGGACTAATTAGTCAGCTGGGACCAGTGCTACATAATGGAGGTACTGTAGGTACTCATTTGAATTAGTTAACTTGAAAATCTCCAGTGGGAAAAGGGCTAGAAGGCTGACATTCTCACTTTAAAACAAATTCAAGACAGTTCAAATACAGATTTGTTGCAGCATGAAAAGAAATTAAAAATCAAGTCAAAGGTGTAGTAGCAGGTGGATACATTAGGTGGGATGAAATAACACAGCCCTCTTGTTTCAAGCCATAGCATAGCACCTCTAAGGGGAAGACGTCTGTAGGAATCAAGGGCTTATTTCTTTAATAGCCATTTAGGCAGAAGAAAGCCCAGCTACAAAAGTGGCCAGTGAATTTGAATTTTTAATGTTGTCTTGGGAACTGGAGATAACTGGAATAAAGAATCTCCAAATTTGGAAGGAGAGAAGGAGGGAGAAGCAAGGAAAATACTTCATATTTTGACATCTTTATTTAAATATTACAATATTTCACTTAAACACCCATCACAGTTCGGGAAGACTCTTTCTGCATAGCAAAAGTAACATGGGAGACTGCCTTAGCTACATGGGATACTCTCACCTTATACTGATTCAATTTGGCAGAGAGAAACCTACTTAGCCCTCTGTCACCCCACTTTTAAGCTACTTTTCAAATGTCCCAGTTTCTCTCTCTTCTTTACACTTTCCCCCCAATCCTCAGCTTGCTTCAATGGCTGCAAATGAAGGTCAAAGAGCAAAATAATCTATATTTAATAGATAGGCTTATATTTCCTAACATCTGTTGATTCTAAGTTTTCTTTATGGATCATTGTGATTCTAGTTTCTTTCCATGAGTCCTAGATTTTTTCTTCTTCTGCAATAATAACTTTAGTCATCTCGACCACATTCTGACGTGCTTGGCCACATATGCCCCTGTTTTCAATTGTAAAATGCTGAAGGATGTGGACTTTGCAATTCTTTGTGGTGACAGAACTGTCCCAGTTCTATAAAGGAGTGATTTCATTAGGCAAGCAAGTGGGATGAAGTGACATTTTATTTCCAGACCATTGAGACTACATTTCACACAATCTCTTACCACTGCTCATATTTGGACTTCCAGATGTTTGAGATTTCAGCTCCCAGGAACACCATCTCAAACATCTGGAAGTCCAAATATTCCTGATCCCAAAACATGACATGGGCTTCCCAAGAGGTCAAGGAAGACAAACCATACACCAGCCTTGATGCCATGAATGAAATGTAAGAAGGTGGCCTACACTACTTTCATACAGTTGTTATTTTCATAATAGGATTCTTACTCAGTGAAATGAAATATACACAGAACAATGCTGGTACTGCTCCATATCATGTAGAAATAGTAAGTAAAAATATTGTGAGGCTCCAGATCCTGTCATTAACCTCCAATCTTTGTGCTTCAGTATGAAGATCTGAAGGTGTTGCAACTTAGACTTGACCGGACCCTTAGTAAACCAACACACAGCGGCTGTGGTTAAATGCTTTATTTAGAATAAGTAAATAAGTAAAAGGCAAAGATAGAATAGTTCAATAATGCTCTCAGCATCCAATTGTAGCAAAGAAATAGTCTTTAAATGTCCCAAAAAGAAGCAATGTTCTTGGTGCCGTAATTGGCTAAATCCACTGGGTCCTGGACCCCTGACTTGGCAATACTCAAAGTCTCTAAGCAAGGAGGACCCCCTGGCCCAGGCAAAGATCCATGAAATGTGGCAAGGTAGCTGAAGCGTTGGCACGAGATCCAGAATGGAGTCCAGGCCGAACCTTTATAGGTTTTGGCTGCATTGATCCAGAAGGCGCCTACTCCGCCAAAGCTCTCTCACGGGAACGGGTGAAAAGCTTTCTCTTCCCACCGTATCTGCATCTCTTTGGAATGCAAGCTTGTTAGCGGGACCAGCTGTGCTTTGGGGAGGATCTGCCGCTTCATGGTACCAGGTGCCCTTATTGGCGTGGAAAACCACAGGGCTGCACCGCACTTTGGCTATCTGGGGGGTCAGCTAAGGGTTGCTGCAAAGGCCTGTTTTCAAACCTCTCTGAGTCTTTGGTTCTAACATGGCGTTGGTCTGGTTTGTTGCGGGAACCTGGCTGAGGTGTGACAGAAGGGAGATTTTAAGTGTGTCCATCTGAATTTACTTATTGTAATCTCCCTTCTGACAGTTACACTGATCTCACAAAGCTGGAAGTGAAGTCAATGATTCACTAGGAATTTCATTTGCAAGTGTCTCCATTACATATTTCCATATTGTTTGAAGTATTGCTCAAATGTGGTTTTTAAACAGCCCCCTTCCTGTTAATTCTAAATTTTCCTGTTTGACTATTATTATGCTCACAACTTAGAATCAATTAAGGAAATTTTCAAGACAAACCTCAAAATGTGGCTTTTCCATTGCGCTTTTAGAGAATGATCTCACATTTCCCTTGTCATTCTCCATTAAAATGGGCGTCCTCATATTGTACTGTCTCTGAAACTCCCCTATAAATATATAGGTTTTAATTTTATCTCATCCTAGTTTTTATCATTGTATTTTGCACATGTAGGCCGCTTTTTATTCTATTTGAATGTTATGCTGTTTTATGTTATTTCTTATGTTACTGTATTGAAATACACTTTTGGGCTTGGCCTCATGTAAGCTGCCCTGAGTCCCCTTCGGGGAGATGGTGGCAGGGTATAAATAAAGTTTATTATTTATTATTATTATCTAAAAGTCCCAACAACTAAAACTTCCAAATGACAAAATCAATTCACCCCCCAACCCCACCAGTATTCAAATTTGAGTATATCGGGTATTTGTGCCAAATTTGATCCAGTGAATGAAAATACATCCTGTATATCAGATATATACATTATGATTAATAACAATAGCAAAACTACAGTTATGAAGTAGCAATGAAAATAATGTTATGGTTAGGGGTCACCTCAACATGAGGAACTGTATTAAGGGGTCATGGCATTTGGAAAGTTGAGAATCACTGACTTAGATAATTAATAATATAAATAATAATAACTTTATTTTTATACCCCATCAACCATCTCCCCAAGTGGACTCGGGGCAGCTTACAAGGGACAAGCCCGAAAAATAGAAATAGAACTCAACCAATTTAAAAACATCAGAAAAAATATGTAAACAATCACAATTATAAACAACATCAAAACAATATGGCTGAAAAAAGAACAGGTGGAAGTAATAGCCATACTGAGAGTTATATTGGAAAACTGTTACTAGTATTTGTGTTAGCTAAAGTCAACTGTAACAACATTTAAAGTAATACAGAATAACCATCAAACCTTGTACATCTTGAATAAATATTTCCTTCAACAGTTCTTTATAATTAAGACTCATGTCCATTAATTGAGAAGAAGATTTACCTCAGAAGAAGGCGGCTGAAGATATTGAATGAAAAGTTTCTGGTTGGGGTAATGAGTTACTCCTTTTAAAAAGTGTGTGTGTGTGCATTTGTTTGTCTTCTTTTACACCATCCAAAAAAGTGGATCAGCATTACAATAACTGTTTTTCTTAGATAAATTTAAAAAAGATGTCATCTTGTAATGACCAATTGTGCCTTTTCTGACTCCCTCAGCATTACTAATACATATGGGAGATGGGCGACAGTGTGACTCAAGTGGTGATGGAAAAGGACTATTGTGTACTGGAATTTTACAGTCAAGCTACCCCAGATTTATTGCATATATTAAAACAGAAAAATTGAACCAATAAAAACTAGGCTGCAGTTCAGTACACACACTGAACGATCTTTCATACACTGTGCAAATTCCAGATTAAATGAGACCCAAACCAAGCTATATGAAGAAACAATAAGGCTTGATTGAAATCTTGTTTATCCCACCTTTCATACTATCCCAAGATAGGTTACAAAATTAAAAAAATATAATACCAAAATAATTTTGAATTTTCCCTATATAACGCATGCTAATTGAAATATTAGCAGGAATTTTGTTTACTTTGTGTCATGGAAAATGTTTGACTATATGTTTTTATGTGCCACTGCATAATTTAAGAGAGGTTTATGAATATGAAATTTATTGTTTAAATAGTCAGAGCCCAGCAGTACAGAATGGTTGACATGGGAGGGACCTTCATGAGTCATGTAATCCAAATTTGACAGTGAAGATGTCCACAGCTATAGCATTCCTTAGAAACAACCGCCCATTCTTTGCTTTAAAAAAAAATAAAATGTTTATCGTGCATATAAGAAATAAAACAAAAGATGAACAAAAGAAAAAAAGAAAGATGCAAAAGGTTTTTAAAATGATGTATAGAAAGTGCTCATTAAACATACAAAAACAGTTTTTAACTGGTTTTCTATTAAATTGTATTCTAAAATATATTTATTGAGCCTGGAGTTTAGGCCTTTCTTACCCTTCTCAAAGATACATTCTAACTCTGATTTTTTAGAGGCAATTCCTACCTCTGCATCCTTTCTAAATCTGTCATGCAATTGAAAGAAGCTGAACCAGCCTTTTATTCCTAATTCTTCTCTACATTTAAATGTCCATTGCTCTTTCTCTTAGACTAAAGTATGTGTAGCCGTTCTCTTAACTGCTTCCAGTGGGCGGAGCTATAAAAAGTTTTTTTTTGGCTCTATCCCCCTTCTTGTACCTTTTCCACATTGCTAAAAGGCTGGATCATACTATATGTCCATTGAATTCTTTATTCACCCTGTCCTTTTCATCCCATAGATAGGCGTGTCATCCATATCCTAAATTATGGACCTCTGACTGAAGCAGCTCCTTATTATCCAATTTAATCCAATCATTTAGCCAACTAAAATTAGCTGCTTCATAATAGTATTTGAGATCCGGCAGAGTCGGGCCCTCTCTGTCTTTCCCATCAATAATGTTCCTGTAAGCAATTATGGCTTTTTTAAACCTTTCTAAATGAATTGCCCAGATTTCTCTTCCATTTTTCAAATGCCTTTACTCCCTTAATAATTGGTAAATTTTGAAACAAAAACCACATTTTGGTTAATACCATCATTTTTATAACTGCTATCCTCCCTAACCAGGTAAGTTGAAGCCTTTGCCAATTTTCAAGATCTTCTTTGATCTTCTTCCATATTGTTAGAATTATTAAGTTTACTATTTTTGCTGGTTAGCCATAGTCCAAGATATTTTACTTTTTGGCACTACCTTACAATTAGTTAAGGTCTCCAATTTAACAACATTGCTTATAGATAGGTTCTTGATTAGAAATACCGATTTCTCCTTATTAATTTTAAAGCCTGTCACAGTGCTAAATTTGTTGATAATCTCCAATAAAGTATGTGTGCTTAAAAATATGCCTTCCCTTTAAATTCATACTTTTTTACTTTAACTCCTTTAATTCTTCTAGCTTCCCGAATTCTGCTGTTCAAAATTTCTAGTATCCAAATAAACAGTAGCGGCAATAGGGGACAGCCTTGTCTTGTCTTTTTTTGAATTTCTATATAATTTGACATTTGGTCATTTGTTTTTAATTTGTTCCTTTGTCTTGAATAAATAGCTCCTATGGCCTTTCTAAAGTGTTGACCCACTCCAAAATGGTCCAGTTCTTTAATCAAATAGTCCCACCGCACGTTATCAAATGATTTCACTGCATCTAAGAATAGTAACGTGATCTCTCTGCTTGGGTCTTCTTCAGCATACTCTATTATATCTATCACTGTTCTTACATTTTAACTTAGATGTCAACCATTGTTTGCTTTAAAAAAAACCTTCTGGAGAAGATTAATATAGGACTCTAGAGCAAGTGTGGGAGAGGCACATCAATTAAAAATTAATAAATAATAAAAACCAGAGTTTTATTGCCTAGAAAGGTGGGTGTATGTTTGCATGACTTCCACTTGGCAACTGTAATACCAATTTGCATGTGTGAATGGTTCATTAATGCAATAAGTAGAACATTTCATTTCTTCTCACTAAACCTCACACACATTAAACCAACTGAAGCATTCCCAGCTGTGGAAGTAGTGAGTCCTGCAGCAGACAAGGTTCCTTTTCATCAGTCTAATTAATTATCTGTTTAAAATGATTGCATCTCTCATCACTTTTAACCAATCAAATTGATTTTAAACTTTATTGTCATTCATATTTTATGACAACGTAGTTTGGTATGTATTTTTTCTTGTAATGATTATATATAGTAAAGGTAAAGGTTTTCCCCTGATGTTAAGTCCAGTTGTGTCCAACTCTGTGGGTTGATGCTCATCTCCATTTCTAAGCCAAAGAGCCGGCACTGTCCGTAGACATCTCCAAGGCCATGACTGCATGGAGTGCTGTTACCTTCCCGCTGGAGATGTACCTATTGATCTACTCACATTTGCATGTTTTCGAACTTCTAGGTTGGCAGACACTGGGTCTGACAGCAGAAGCTCACTCTGCTCCCCATATTTGAACCTGCAACCTTTCGGTCAACAAGCTCAGCAGCTCAGCGGTTTAGCCCACTGCGCCATTGGGGTCTCCATAATTTTATATATATATATATATATATATATATATATATATATATATATATATAGTGTTAGGTCCAAACAATCTATCAGCCTAGAAGAATTTTGAGCTCTCTAGATAGTATGTGATTTGTTATCATTTTTGTTGAAAATTATTAAAAATAATAAAACTAGGAACTAGTGAATTTGAGTGAAGATCCAGTTGGCATATTGTAAGATCCAATGAAGACCAAATTAGCATATTTTGATGTAAAGTTCATTCAATTAGCTAATTATCATTTTCCATTGTACTAAACTAAATCTTTGCATTTACATCTTTTTTTATCATAAAGACAACTTAATCTCCCAGTTACACATAGTTTGTTAAATGCCCATCTAAATAATTGACCCATAACTAAATCTAAATAATTGACCCATAACTAAATCTAATATTTTCTGAAAACAGTCTCAACCCCTTTTCTGACTTGTTGGGTAGTATGGATGGAAAACAGTGATAAGAGCTAGGTGTCTGCTAAGCCGAAATAAGAATGAGCCTACATGAGTAATAATCACCTCAAAACTGGCACTAGCAGTCTTCACAATACACAGTGACGTCCAGCAAGATCCAGAGTTTTCTCTCAATTATCTGAACTTGCGTTGCGGTAATCAAAATTGGGATTACTCCAGAGTTTCCAGGACACTCTACTCTAGAGTGTCCTTGAGTTTTGCAGCTATGTGAACAGTAGGGTCAGGTCCATTTTTGACCAATGTGTTGTCCACACACAGAGCCACCTCTAACATCCTTTCTCTGTAATGATCATAACATGGAAGAGGATAGGTTGTCACCTGTTGTCATATGCTGCACCTGCAAAGGGGCATAACTGAGACAACCAGCCATATGATCTACAAAGAGGAGAGTCACTTTACCCTCTCCTAATTGATCACCTGGGTGGCCCAAGTTATTACATTCACAGATGCAACAGAAAACTGTCTGGCTCTCCCAAAGCTTCTGGCTGGTGAGGAGTGGCAGGGGTGGAATGAAGAGAAAGGGAATAAGTGATAAAGGCCAATTGTTCAACTCCCCGGCTAGCCAAATACTTCAAAAATGTACTGCTGTCACCCTTCACTGCATGGTTGCAAGTAACCTAAACAATCGTGTTGGAACCTAGAGGATTAGAAATGAAATATGTAGAAAACCCACATACATGCTGCTTCATGCATCAAGTCTCTGTACTGAAATGTGTTGTTGCTAGGAGCAAGACACATACTATTGGATGGCAGGGTTTGACACACAGTCCCACCGCACTCTCCATGCATATGTATCAATGAAGTGAATACTCCCAAGGAGAGCTAAATCTTATAATAATAATAATAATAATAATAATAATTTATTTCCAGACCGCCCTCACTCCCCAAAGAGAGAGTACTAACACATCATAAATTAATACATGGTAAAACAGAGTAATAACAGTGAACTTACAACAAAAAGTTAAGCATCAAAATGAAAAATCAAACAGAACTATCCAATAAGACATGATCAGCTGCAGCGGTTCTTAGACAACAAAGCTGGACTTGATCCCTTCCAGTCCGGCTTCCGTATTGGGCATGGGACGGAGACCGTGCTTGTCACCATTACAGACCAACTTCGCTGCCAGCTGGACCAGGGTGGATCAGCCCTGCTTGTTTTGTTAGATCTACCAGCAGCGTTTGACACAGTAGACCACACATTGTTGACCCACCGTTTAGCCGTGACTGGGGTGAGGGGGACTGCCCTTAAATGGGTGGCCTCCTTCCTCCAGGACCGGGGACAATGTGTGGAGAGGGGAGAGGAGGTCTCCGGGAGGCTCCCACTAAGTTGTGGGGTCCCCCAGGGGGCCATCCTCTCTCCTTTATTGTTCAACATTTATATGCGCCCCTTGGCCCAGCTGGCCTGCGACTTTGGTCTGGAGTGTTATCAGTACGCTGATGACACCCAGCTTCTGCTGAGAATGGACGGCAGGTCGGATACCGTCCCCGATTGTTTCCATCAATGCCTGGAAGCTGTGACTGGATGGCTGCGTTCCAGCCGGCTGAAGGTGAATCCGTCGAAGACTGAGATCTTGTGGCCTGATCGCCCTGGGATGGATGAGTGCCAGTTGCCTACCCTGGATGGCGAGCAACTTAGCCTGTCATCCCTTGTAAAGAGTTTGGGGGTCCAATTGGACCCATTGCTGTCCATGGAGACCCAGGTCTCTATGGTCAGCAAAACATCATTGTTCCATCTCCGACAGGCTAGGCGACTGGCACCCTACCTGTCCAGGGATGACCTGGCCACGGTGATCCAAGCGATGGTCATCTCGAGGTTGGACTACTGTAACACCCTCTACATTGGCCTTCCCTTGTTGACAATCCAGAAACTCAAGCTAGTGCAGAATGCCGCAGCTCGCTTACTGGTGGGAGCACCGGTGAGAGAGCACATAACTCCCATCTTACGGCAACTGCACTGGCTTCCTATCGAGTACCGAATTGCCTTCATGGTCCTGGTGTTAACCTTTAAGGCCTTGCACGGTCTAGGGCCTGTGTACCTGAGGGACCGCCTTACCCCGTATGTTCCCCCGAGATCACTGCGCTCAGAGGAGCAGAATCTGTTAGTTATTCCATCGATCTGCTCCTGCCATTTGTCCTCTACTAGGCAGCGAGCGTTTTCTGCTGCGGCCCCTATGCTGTGGAATTCATTCCCAGCCGACACCCATGCAATCTCAGAGCTTGTCCCTTTCCGAAGGGAGTGCAAGACCGCCCTTTTAAGACTTGCATTCAGTTAAACTGGAAATGTATTTGTATGATCACGTCTATGAGTTTTAAGGAAGTTGTAAATCCTGATATTTTTAACATTGTTGTATTGATGTTTTATTGAATGTTGTGATCCGCCCCGAGCCTGCAGGGAGGAGCAGAATATAAAATTGAATAAATAAATAAATAAATAAACATTACAACATATACCATAAAAGCAAACATTACAACATATGCCATAAAAGCAATTAAGATACGGTTACATTTAAAATAGCTAACATTGGTGTTCATTTAAGGTGTATTGTGGCAAACATATAATACAAGTGGGATTAGCCATCATTCCAATGGGTTAAAGTGTCCTAGTCCTCCTTCTCTTCATATGCTAAAGTGCATAGATGTATTTTCAGAATTTTCTTAAAGGAGAGGAGGGTAGGGGCTGTTTTTATTTCTTTAGGAAGGGAGTTCCAAAGATGGGGGAGTGATCACAGAGAAGGCCCCCTCTCTCATTCCCACCAATTGAAGTTATGACAAGGGTAGGACTGAGAGAAGGGCCTCCTCCGTTGACTGCAGTGCACAGGATGGTCTGTATAGGGAGATGCAATTTGACAAATAGACTGGACTTGAACTGTTTTGGGCTTTATAGGTGATGACCAGCACTTTGCATTTAGCCTGGAAGCAGACTGGCCACCAGTGGATCTGCTGCAGCATGGGAGTCGTCCTCTCATGATATGGTACTTAAGTTAGCAAACTGGCTGCCAATCTCTGCACTAATTGCAGTGTCCAAACTATCCTCAAAGGCAGCCCCACATAGGGTGTGTTGCAGTAATCCAAATGGGATGTGACTAACGTGTGGACTACCATGGCCAAGTCTGGCATCTCAAGATATAGGTACAGCTGGCATACAAGTTTTAACTGTGCAAAGCTGCTCCTGGCCACCATCACCAACTGGGGTTCCAGGGTCAGTGATGAGTCCGGGATCACTCCTAGTCTGTGGACCTGTGCCTTCAGGGGGGAGTGCAACCCCATCCAACATAGGCTGAAATCCTACACTCTGATCCATCTTATGACTGACCAGGAGTACCTCTGTCTTGTCTGGATTTTGTTTCAGCTTGTTGGCCCTCATCCAGTCCATTACTGATGACAAGCACTAGTTCATGACTAGAATGGCATCCTTGGCATTTGGTGGAAAGGAGTAATGGAGTTGGATATTGTCCACATAAATCTGACACGAACTCAAAACTCCAGATGATCTCTCCTTAGTTGAGCATTGTGGGGAGGAACATCCTTTATAATGCCTATTTTGCACACCCCATTTTTATTCTGTCCTAAAAGACATGATGTACAGTATACATGAATACATCACACCACGAGACTTCCAGATTAAATTCTGAAGCCACTGACAACTGACACATAGAGCAGGAACTTTATGGGGAAATATAACTTATACATCTCCATCCGTTTCTGCTGTTGTTTATGCAGATCATCAAGGTGAATTAAAATGCACGTATTCTAATCAAAGCTTAGTGGCTTGTGTTACATGACTCAATGCACTGCAAAGACACCAAGGTGACATTTGAATATACTGTTCAGTCAGAGTGCAATTCACTCATAAGACTTCAGTAAAGGCTGAGATCTCAAAGAAGGTACATTAAAGCCTTGCATGTTGTGCACATTTACAGTCAACTTAAAGCTCCCAGAACGAACAAGTGAATGCAACAAGGTGGAAAATGGAATAACCAAGGCACCCTGCAGAGCTCAAATTTACAGGAAACATTTTTGAAACCCAGAGAGGTTTTAAACACAGGTTTGACCTGTGCATAGTAGCAACTAGAGCAGAAATGAAATGAGACTTTTACGTTTGCCTTACTTGTTATAATCCTAGTAGCAAGCTACCCTTGATGCAGAGGGCATTTTTTACTTGATGCACAGGGCAAATAATAATAAATCAGTTACTGTACTCTGTGTCATGTTATGCCTCTGGAAAGAATGAAAAGAGAAAAGCAGCTGTTTCTTTTGCAGGTATAAAGAAATATTCATGCAAGACTATCAAAGGATTGAATATATTCTGATATTTAGATTAATCAAGCTGTCTTGACTTTTTAACATAGGTGAGGGCTGCTCAACAAAAATGCATCAAGAATAGACACTAAGTGAAAGAAACGGTTTTTAGAAGACCTACATTTTGCTTTTGATAGTATTTGAAGTGCATCAAACATTTAAGCCACCTTCAATATCAAGATACCACAGTGCCGCTAGAAATTACTTCCCACTCCTCTAAGGTTTAGAGTTGCAAAGCTGAGAGTGCTTTTCACATCACTTTCCTTTCCTTTCCTTTATTTCTTCTCTCTTCATAGCTGAACAACAATAAAATATTATATTTTTCTATATGGTTAGCTCTGCAGGTTTTATTATATATAAAGCAGTATTACAATGTATATTCATTTATGGATCTTGTTGCCACTTTTCCTTGGCCATTTTTTGTAGATCTGAAGTTGCAACATTTGTTAAAATTACAAAATTGATATCCATTTGGCAATGAAGACTGGGGAGTAAGATGTAACATCAAAGCCCTAAACGGTTCCAGGCCAGCTTGCCTGTCTGAACGTATCTCTCCCTATGAACCATCTAGGAGCTTAAGATCATCTGGGGAAGCCCTGCTCTTAGTCCCACCTTCTTTACAGGTATGACTGATGGGGATGAGAGACAAGGCCTTCCCAGTGGTTGCTGCTCAGCTGTGGAACCCCCCTTGCTCTTCACCTTCTGTAAAAAATAGTGAAAAAGGCAGTTTGACACCATTTTAAGTGTCATGGCTCATTGCTATGGTTTGGTAAGGCATCAGCACCATTTGACAGAAAAGTCAAAAGACCTTGTAAAACTATACCCCCAGATTCTGAAGCACTGAGTCATGATTGTAATAGTGGTGTTGAACTGCATTAATTCTACAGTATAGACATACCCATTGACAATCAACTGCCCATGGCATCATAGTAACTTGTCATATGCATATATCTCTACTAGCAGTTGAATGACTGATATGAATCATTATAGAATAGAAAGTTTAGCACCCTATGTTCCAAGTGAAGTGATGTATTTCCCCCTTTTCTAACAGTGGGCTATTTAGTGAAAATGTCCTTGTTTAATGAGGATTATTGTGTTCAAGGAGAATTCACTGCTAACACTGCACTTTGACACAATTTATATGTCAAGACAGAAATCCTTCCGTTCTCCAGTGCTGGCTGGGAGGGTCAGCTGTACATTCCTTTAACATTTCCCCCCTTTTAAACTACTGCATCAACCTAGCAGACAGCTAGTTTGCTAGTCTGAAAATTTGTACTATATTCTGGGCCTTCTTTTATGTTATATGCTTTCTTTTTTAACTTCTTCTGGACTCCTAGAAACCTATTTCATTCACAGATGAGATAATAGAAATGTTTCTGCATGACTTGGTTTTCCTTTTACCAAAATGTTTTTGCAAAGGATTTGATGCTTCATCGAGATTAGAATTAGTTTAATAATTGGTAGTCAGTGAAGTGTAGTGGTTTGGCTATTGAACTATGATTCCAGGAGACTAGGGTTCAAGTCCTTGCTTAAGCATAAAACCCTCCTGGGCAACGTTAGACAAGTGAGAGTCTCCAAAACCCAAAAGAGGGAATTTGAAAACCTTGGAATAAATCTTCTACAAAAATATATGATAAGATCACCAGAAGTCAGTCTACCTGAAATCCTTTTAAAACAGCAAATAAAGGCATTTTAAAATTTTCAGATATTATTGTTATTAACTCCTTTTGAGAAGGAAGTTTTACTGGAGAAAGGAATTATTTCCATGAAATTCATCCTTGCTTTGCAAGGTTCCTTATATATTTAAAATGTTATATGCATTTCCCCCAAGGAATAAACTTCCAGTGTTTTTTAAAAAGGAATTCATGGTTGTATGGTATATTTTATCACTCCAAAGAGCATTATGAGACTTGCAAATGTAAAGCTTTCTGGGATAATATTATTTTTGACTTATAACCAAAAATGTGAAATGAAAATTTTCATCAACCTTTACTCACTCTCCACATTCAACTTTTTTCCTTAGTTTCCACCACCCACAGTATGCTATTAGAGGCAGGCATGGAAGGTAGAGTTTGTTACAGATCAGGATATAGTCTTGAGGATGGCTATAGACATTTCCATTCTTGTGAGGGTCTTCCAATGCATCTGGGAACTATGTTGGTCATGATACTAATGCTTTCATTTTTAAAGGATTGGTGGAACATGAGATTAGTTTAGCTTGGGAGTAGGCCATTACATTCAGAGTGAGTTAAGACAGGTATGATTAAGGATGCATTTACACTGTAGAATGATGACAGTTTGATACCACTCTAACTGACATGGTTTTCTGCCTATGAAATTATGAGAGTTGTGATTTACAAGACCTTTAGCCTTCCTTACCAAAGAATGCTGGTGTTTCAACTACAACTCCCATGCTTTCATAGCATTGAGCCAGGATAGTTTAACAACCTTATCACATTAGACTGAGGATTCTCCATGCATCGTGGTGAATCCATTGAGGTCCCGGTGGTGGGGGGAGGGGTGTATTTAGAACCCATCACTCCACACCCTGTATCGCACAACTTACCCCAACCCACATCCCCTCATCAGATAGGATAAGTAGCCCAGCAGGGAGCTGGTGTGCATTGTGGGGAAGGCTCCATGGTGAAAGTGGAGAAGAAGTGGTGTAGGAATGGGCAAATTAGCCCATCTGCTTAGGTCATTAGTGGTGTCAAACTGCCATCATTCTACAGTGTAAACATACCCAATATTTGGTGGGTTTACTCTGAGCCTAACTCTAGGTCTAACTCATAATTGCTTTCTTAACAATGATTTTCTCATGACAACAACTCCTGTCATTCATTCTTTGAAAAACATGTCATCTGGAAAAGGCTTTCTCAGAAATCCTATTGGCAAATGAGACTTTGTTATGTTTTGAGGCAATTTAATAGAGAAATGTTTCTCTCCTGGTGAGAAGCTTTGAACTTGTTTTTTTTTCTGTGCCTGAAACAAAACAAAAAAAATCTGTTGAAACTAGAATGCTTGCTTGAGAACAGCAGCTTTGTGATGGATTTAAATCCTTCTCATTCCTTTCCCTGCAGGGTGGTTCCATGGTTTGGATGCTATTAAAGACAGACATGCAAAACACAAGTAGTATCAGATATTATTCTTGTACAACTCATCTGTCCCCCTCCACACACAACCCAGCCATTTGAAATGGTTGTCCTATCTTCTTAGTTCAGAAAAACAGGTACCTGTGCAATCATTCTTCATACCCAGACCACACAGCAAAGGTGTTGTGGCTAAGGGAGTTCATTATAGACTACTCAGAAAGGTTTAAGAATGTGTAAAATGTACTTGGCATGCTTCCCAGAATTCAGAGCATGTGAGGGTCAGATCTTGGTGACAATTGACAGTCTCTTCCTTCCACATGCCTCAATGCAGCTCCAAATGCTGACCCACCATCAATACAGTATGGCTTTAACTGGTCACTCCAAAGGGATGGGCAGGAATCCACCCTCCTTTTTGTTGGAACATTGGGTGCAAGATTACCAATCCGTCTTTGTCTCTTTCTGGCAAGGACACTGCATTCCTGCAGGTCCCATGCAAACACCCTTTGAAGTAACCCACAGCTCAGCAGCCGATGATCAGCAATAAACAGTTTTATTATGGTTGTAAAGCTATTAACAATATATACAAAGTAAATCCATCAGTCTCTCCTGTTGCTGCGGTAAATCAGCAGCATAGCTTGTGGCTAAAACAGCAAGTCCATTCTGCTCAGCGTATATTCTCAATAACGGTGACTGGAGAAACCTCTTATCAGTAAAGTCCATGCCTTTTGCATACCAAAGTGATGACACAATATCCAGTATCAGAGGAAGCAGGAAACATTTGTACTGTCCTTTCAAGAAAGCTGACCACTCCCTCTGTAGCCTTTAACTCCATCTTCACTGGATAGCTTTGCACATATGCACATTACCAGCTTTAAACACATTAATCACACATAGCTCTGACACTTTTTCAGGCTTTCTTAGGGATTGGATGGGAATTCCTTTCTTTTATAAAGCTTGAAGATTCACCCTCCAGAAAAAGGTTAGCTGGGATGAGATCATGATATTGAATTTTACTTCAGGGCCAAATGCCCTGCCCCACAAAGGGAAGATGAGGAGGTGACCATAGATAGATATCTCTCCTCAGCCTGACCTATTTTTGGTTGTTCCCCCTTCTATTCCTTCAGACATAACTTACAGTTCTTAAGTCACAAAAATGACCCTTGTGTAAACCAATCTTTGTGCCAGACTTGTAATTTCATGGCTGGTCATTAGGCTTGGTTGATGCAAAAACAAATGGTTCAAAACTCGTTTCGGATGTAGGGAGCACTGGTGGTTCTAGTCTAAAGTCATTTCTGAATTTTTCTGAAAAAATCAGAAGTTTTCAAAACTTCCAAAATTTCTGAATTGGTTCATTAATGGCAGATGCAATTGCGCAATACGCGGAAAACAGCACAGGCACTGGGGAAACCTCAGGGCCTTTTCCCTCCCTCATTTTTACAGCAATCTTGATATACTGCTATAACACATCCTCCTCCATTAGCATACCAAATTTCAACATGTTCAGACAATACACCGATTTATAGGACGTTTTTAAAACAATTTTAGAAGTAATTTATTAAAATTAAAATAAAAGAGCTACCTCATTGAATTTTTAAGGAAGTTACAAAAGATTATAGGGGATCACTCCTCCCATGTTTCACACACATTTATATTGTTGGAAGTCATCATTTGTGCAGCTGAGGCCCAGCAAAGTTGGGAAATGAAGCATCAAGTCACCAAAACACCCCAGAAAAAAAGGAGAGATGGCAATAAAATTAGCAAAGCTTTGGTAGTGAGCAAAAAAGTTTCCAAAATGACTTTATTAATTTCACCTGCTACCTCCCTCTCAAACAAACTTTTCCTTCTTCTTTGGAACAGGACTGTTAGGATATGTTCAAAATATAGACCCCAGAAAAAAGCGAGGACCCCAATAAAAATAGCAAAGCTTTGGTGAGGAAAAATATAAGTTTCTACAAATAAGTTTCTACAAATGACTTTATCAATTTCTCCCTCTCCTTCCCTTCCCTCCTTCGGGCGGATATGGGCGGGATAGAAATGGTATAAATAAATAAATAATACATAACTTTCTCTTTCTTCTCTGGCTCTAAACCCTTTCTTCCACCCCACACCCAAAAGCAACCAGCAGCAGCAACGGTCCAAACCTCCCCTCTCCCTTCCCTGGCTGCAATGAACCATGTGCTTGGGTTTATATATAGCAATGGCTGCCAGATGCTGCAAACCCCTCCCCTCCCCAAAACATAACCCCTGATTGGCTGGGAGGCAAGCTTCCCAGCAGGCTTAGTTGCATTAAAAATGCTTCAGCATAGTTCTGACTCACTTCCGCATCCCTGGAATCAATGGCGCAAGGCGAGTCAAAACTATAGGGGATTTCAGCCTCGCGGAAATGTGGCGGAACTCCCCTCGGAAGGCAAAAACATCCAATTTTTTTTCCGAATTATGCCACATCTGAGCAAACCTAGCTAACCTTACTGGTCATCAATGCATCACTTCCTTCAAATAAGAGAACATGCTACTACTAGGGTAGGGATACTCTGGTTATAGTCCATCAGCATTCTGCTTTAAAAGAAATCAGCTCAAATCAAACTTTTTAAAATGATGTTTACATTTCATCACCATGTGGTATATTTCTTCACACTGCAGACATGTGCAGTGTGAGTTTTCTAAACATTATAGCTACATTTTAAAATAGCTGCAGTTGGTTTCCAGCATGGAAAGAAGGAAAAGGGCAGATACTCCTGTTGCGTCTTTGCATGAAGACATTTGTGTGGTTCTCATTATTTTAAGTAAATAACAGCTGCTCATAACTCATACACACTGACAACCTCAGATCTAAAAATAGCATCTAAAAAGAGCACACATTTTTTTTATTTATCCTAGACTGCTGTGTTTTTGGATTGTTTCATACAATTCCAAAGTCCACCTCCTACAAAATATCAAAGAAATCAAAATTCAAATACGCATACATACACACACACACACCCTTTAAAAGATGTTTTGAAGATGAAGATTGACATAGTTCATAAACAACAGGGTTTATGAACATTGGGAGCAATGCATAGGTTTTCTAAATAACTCACTCAGAAATAAACTGGTTAAACCTATGGATTTTCAATCTGTATTCTACATGTTCAATTTTCCTATTGAAGGCAATGGGTTTGAAAGCACTGACTTTTTGTTGGATCTGTATTGGGCCTACTAGTGCCTAGAATGAAATGTAATGCAATAAAATGGAATAAAATCAATATGGGGGAATTGGCTTTATAAGAGGAGGTGACAGTAAACAACATCCCTTCAGATATAGAGTTCCTTACACAAGAAATGATTGTTGACATGTATCAAAATAGTTCTAGTGATTGAGTGTTGGAAATGTGGGGAAAAGGTGGACACTTTTTAAACCTATGTATCATGATGTTAAAAGGCCCAGAATTACTGGGCACAAATTCATATGATTTTAGAATACATCTTTAAAGTCAGATTCGAATAGAAATCTGTGCTTATTGGGATGTTAGATGAACAACTGGATGGAAAATGTGGAAGGTTATTTCTATACATGATAACAGCAGCAATAATTACTTATGCTCAAAGATGGAAAGACTCAATGACTCCATCACAAGGCAACTTGTTTATGAAAATAAGTGAACTTAAAATTCAAATAAATACCTTTGAAAAAGTTAATCATTAAAAGCTTTCAGTTTGAATGGATGAATCTCTGTCTCCCACTTCCTTTAAAAAAATCTTGATTTCTTTCAATTTCTAATATAAAGACCTGCAGATTTGGGATGAATTCCTACCGAACATGTAATTCCTATATGTTCCTAAATATTTGCCACTCTTTATAAATGCATTCCTATCCTTACTTTGGACTGCTATTATTCCATAACTCAAAACAGATCTAAGAGTGCAATTACACTGTACAATGAATGCAGTTTGACACCAGTTTAACTGCCATGGTTCAATGCAATGGAATCTTGGGATTTGATGTTTTGCAAGGTCTCTAAATTATCTGCTTAATAGGGCTGGTGTCTCACCAACTTACAACTCCCTTAATGCCATGGTAATTAAAGTGGTGTCAAACAAAATTGATTCTACAGTGTAGATGCACCCCAAGACTGATGTTCAGGCGGATACTGGCTGTATCCTGTATGCAAATAGTCTCGCTGAAAAGCTGGGGGTGACATCCGTAGCTTTATTCCTTTGTGGTCACCAGAAAACTAAATTTAATGAGGCAAATACACAGTGTAACTGTTGAAAGTAAAGGAGCTCACTTCTCCAGCAGTGTTTTTAGGCTTGTGACACTAATAAAGTGCCTATAAAATCATCTTTGCTCCCACAAGAACAATATCTTTCTTAGGCATATCTTGGTGCAGAGAGAGGAGTGCAATGAAAAATGACACCTGAATACAAAGCAATGGAAATAGATTGAGATATAAAAGACAAAGGTTCTGCGTTTTACTTGAGAGCTTTGGCTGCAGCACAGTGACCATTTATTCAACTATAAACACTTACTCCAAAGTGGCTTGGGCTTTCCTTGCATTTTCAGTTCTCTGGATATGAATATATATCTACTGGTGATTCTTTTTAATCTGACATTATTTTGGAATAGACGAGGTCACTCCTGGCTAATACTAGTCATTATTTATACTGCATCATCCATCTCTGTACATGAAGCCTTGCAGACCCAGGTAGACATAAAAGAAACCTAACAAAGAAGAGATAAAATGACATGATCTATTTAAGATTTCCTTTAATGCAAATGCTTTTAGAAACATGATGTGAAGCATACTGCAGTTTCAAAAAGCTGTGCTAAACCTTCCATTGGATTATGCCATTGTACCTTCATGATGCAAGATGTACCATTGGGATTATGCTGCATTACAGGAAACGCAGCTCCTAGCTGGACTTTGGTATCATTTGAATATGAATATGAAGGGACAAAATCCATTTTGATGGGATTTTAAAAGGCCATAGTTTTAAAGCATATGACAGTGTTGGCAAAAAAGCTGCATATGAGAACGTCTATTTTTGACACAAACTTTCCCAGGTTTACACCTTTCTCCCTAAAACAACCCTAAGATGGACAAATTCTGAATGTGGCTGAAAGCAAAATGGATAGATCAATTCACTCAAACAGAGAGATCAGAATGCTTAACTTTTAAAAATCTGGACTTTAATCCTGTGTATTAATATTTGGAGCAATGAATTGGATGGTCATCTTTTTTCTTTCTTTCTTTCAGGCTCCTCTGTCTATAAAGCAGACAAGTAAATCATGATCTATATCCTGACAATAGTGATACATATAGATTTTGGCTAGTGTAGTTGAAGATTTTCTCTATCTCTTTTACTTATTTTATGCAAAAACTGGCAATATTTTACAAATGTCTTCATCAATGTAATATAGTGAATTTGAAATTATAATAAGTTGGGGTTTGGAAGAAGCCATCCTTAGCATGAGGTCAGTGGCATGGAGGTTCAGTTCATTTTCACTGAAGGCAAAGAAAGATCTACAGTTTGTATTCCTTCCCACCATACATTCTTTCTCCCTTTCTTTCTCATTAACTTGAATAGACAGGTTGGTATGAAATATACTGGTCATATGACATTTTTTTTAAAAAAAAACAAAACAAAAAGCAGGATAACTGTGTGCAGAAAACACAATTGACTTGTCTGGAATTCATCACATTTATTTACAGTTTGGAAATCTAATTTAGAAAATGGGTTTCAAAATAGTTTACACCTGGAGGGTGGAATCCTTATGACAATAAAAGGATTACATAGAGAGAACTCCCTCTCCTTTTCTAAACATTCAAAGAGCAGGGGAGAGAACCTCTTTGCTTCCTTACCTATACATCACTCCTTGCTTTCAAGCATTATAAATGTGACACTTTTTTTGTCCTTGAAAAGCAGCTGTATTGTTACTGCCTTTGTCCCAGATGGTGTTAAATGACAAGAGGAGAGCTACAGAGGCAATTTAAGAAAGTTGCTTAAATCTCAGCAGACACATCTTGCTTGCCTTATTTTGGGGGAGAAAGGATGCTTTTACTATCTCAGCACTTGAAAGGTTTTTAAAAATAAATAACAGTTTCACCTTCTCCTGCTGAATATTATTATTCTGCATGGGAGAGGGATTCACTTTTCAGATTATTGTAACTTCCATTGGGGGGTGTTGCACTAATCACTGGCCAACACAGATTCTGGTGCCCCAAACATTACCCCTATTTCTGGGTATATTTGACCCGCTGTTTCCAAAAATGTCACTAGTTTTTCCCTCTCTAGTTTTTAAGCTACAGAACATATGCCATATACCACTTGCCATCTGCTCGCCAATAGAAAATCATGATAACCATATTCAAGAAACTAGAGCAGATGCAGTCTATCCAATGCAATTTTCTAAATCAGTGCCCTAAATAACTCCAAAAGCAAGCATAAAAACCAAGACACCAAGAACTTTTTTGGGTGAGCTGTGTTATCAATGTTCAAGTACAATGGTCTAGAGAAGTAAGAGATCAATGAAGCATGTTGTCATAAATTACATAGAATCATGTTAGTCAACACTTGCAAGACCATCTTCCATCTGGAAATCTATGTCATCAATGTGAAAAACCAAGTGGATCCAGCCATATAACCCAGAATATCAAGGCAGATAATCCACAATATCAGCATTGAATTGAGTTATCTGAGTCCACACTGCCATATAATCCAGTTCAATGTGGATTTTATTTATGGAGGGTGCCTAAGTCATTAACAGATGTGCCTCCAAGATTCTATCTCTGGAAGACAATAATACTTCACCACAAGTAATTGCTTAAGATGAGGTTGATGATACAGATTGCTTAGAATGAATATCCAAGCCAGTTATCCAAACTATGGGCCTTATAACCCAGAATATCAAGGCAGAAAATCCCACAATATCTGCTTTGAACTTGGTTATCTGAGTGTACACTGCTATATCTTCCAATTTAAGGCAGATATTGTGGGATTTTATTCAGCTGTGTGGAAGGGGACTATGTGTGGAATACTATTGGTTCCTTGTTTCACCTGAAAACCTGGCATGTAGGCAATAGTAGCATCATGAAGTGGTCCAAACAGTTTTCTATTTCAGACAAAAACATGATGTCCTCCAATCATGTACTGAATCTAAGGGCCCTTCCACACAGCTCTACTGCACCCCAGTATATCAAGGCGGAAAATCCCACAATATCTGCTTTGAACTGGGTTATCTGTGTCCACACTCAGATAATGTGGGATTTCCTGCCTTGATATTCTGGGATATAGGGCTGTGTGGAAGGGCCCTAACAGGACTAGTAAGGTTCAACAAAGAGGCTTGTTTAGAGAGTGTAGTGTGTGTGAAAGCCTTATTCATCTAGAACAGGGCTGTCCAACTGCCGGCCCTGCAGGTGTTTTGGACTTCAACTCCCAGAAATCCTAGCCAGTTTACCAGCTGTTAGGATTTCTGGGATTTGAAGTCCAAAACACCTGCAGGGCTGGCAGTTGGACAGCCCTGATCTAGAAGGTGAAAGGGATAGGTTGGCCGGGGGAGGTGAGAACTTATGTTGTGTGTGGGATATAGCAATGTCTGGGTAAGACTGTTGTAGGTGGTAATAGAAGCTGGCTGGAAACAAAATGTTCCTACTCAGTGTTTCTCAGGTCCTGGCACTCCTGGTATGCCTTTAAGGCCTCACCCTGGTTTAATAGCCCAATATGTCTCTGACTTTTTTTTCACCAGGCCAAAGAACAGGTTGGTAGACTTTTTTTTACTGTGACCTTTGCTTTCGGAGGCTCTTTTGGTACTTTGGGGTCCCCCCCCCAATATGGATGACTGTGCTTTCTAAATATTATTTTAGATCTTTCCTAGTTTATTTAAAGGAAGATAAAGAATAATTTTGATTGTAAACACATACTGAAGAAAAAAATGATACACCTGTTGTGAAAATAGTTAAATCCTGGAAGATTGTATGCCTTTGGGCAACTTTTTTTGTATAAGGGTTTGTGCAAACAAAGCCAAGCATTTTGGCCAAAATTCAGAGTTTATGGTGAAAAAAGTGTTATTTTTACACACAAAGCCAATATTTTGGGGTTTTGCACAATTAAATTATTTCTCAAAGTGTCTAAGTGTGAAAAGTAATCCAAAATTTAAAATTAATCTTTTACTATTGCCCAACATGCATAAACATTGGAAATTACCTGTTCCTGTATACTTGAATAAAAGAAAGTGAAAATCCCCACTGCTTTGTTGACTGTGTGAAAGTCTTCAATCTGTCTTAGAAATGCTGCTAAGCCCAAAAGCAGTATCCACTTAAACACCTGTATATACAGAACACCATCATAGATCACAAACCACAGATGGAGATATTCAATTATCACACATCATCTCAAACCCAATATTTTCCAGAGAGGGCAAGTTCAGTAACAGATTAGCACATCCTGTAGGCCTCCTGTGTATTTGAGAGTCATGACTAGCATAGACTGAGATTTTCTGAATCCCACCAATTTCAGTAGAACTCCTGTATGTTTAGCATTGAAGTAAATTGTGGACAGCTTCTTTGAAAAACAGTAGGAATGTTGATATAATTGTTAAAGAAATTTTGAGGTCAAATAATTTTACTTTAAAACAGTTAAAAGCATTTCTAATTTATAATCAATAATTACTTTAAGGGTCCGTTCATGTTATGATGGCAATTATCTTTTGGTATCTATCCTTACTTGAAAAGGAGCCCTACTGTTCTAACGAACAGTAAATATATATTTTGCTGTGCTAATTCTTACATTTTAGGGACAGCCATAAATGGCCAGAAATTCCTTGGGGGATTTAAATCTGATTTTCTTCAAAAGAAAGATACATCATAACTTTCCCATAATAAAAGAAAATAATGTGAGTCTCTACAGTTGGCAGGTGTACAGGGATCCAGGGATCTCCCCAGCTACATTACATGCCAGAATTAGGGATGAAACTCACCCTACGGTGGAAATACAGGTTTATTATGTTGGTTTCGTTATAGTTACACCTAGTACCTTGCTTTAGAATTTATGTTGCATTGATACTGTGATACCCACTTTGTGATACTGTTATATGCATACTATGAATGATTGATACATTATCACAAATGTGAATGTATTGTGATAACACTGTGAATTTGTATAGTGAATATATACTTGCACCTTGCACCATACCTAAATGGTATAATTTGAAATCTCTATAGATTATTTTTATATTAAAAAGTGATATACACAATATTGCATTACTCTTTATTCTTTGCTAGCTCTCATAGCGTGTTTTCACTACTTGTTCATACTGACATAATTTTAAGTGTTTTAGAAAAGGAGAATGAGGTCACATTAGATTACAATATATATTCATGCATCCACATAAGTCTAAACATTTTAATCAAAAATTTTAAACCTAGGTTAACTTATCCATAAGTTAATAAAGTACTCTACTTTAACTCATATCAAAAGAAACCATCATCTTCTCTGAATAGAGTAGCAAAAGTTGAGAGCTCCATCCTCTAAAAGGTGTGCTGACCTCTATTGTCCTAGCCTCTATTAATATCTGGGTGAGAAAGTAAGTGTGGCAGCCAGGGTGGCTCGCCTCCTGAGATGGCACTATTGTTTTCCCTTTTCTATGATTTTTTTTCTGTTTCAGGAGCGACTTGAGAAATTGCAAGATGCTTCTGGTGTGAGATAATTGGCTATCTGCAAGGACGTTGCACAGGGGATGCCCTGATGTTTTGATGTTTTACCATCCTTGTGGGAGGCTTCTCTCATGTCCCTGCATGGGGAGCTGGAGCTGACAGAGGGAGCTAATCCATACTCTCCTTGGTTTTGAGCCTCTGAGCAATTGGTCTTCAGTCCCACCAGCACAAGGGTTTAACCCATTGTGCCACCTGGGGCTCCTTTTCCATGAAATGACCCCTCAACTTATCAATTGGTCACATCAAAATCCATAATTTTTGGCTTGAAAACATGCCTTGCAATTAATATATTATTTTAACCTATACACAGGTATATGCAGTAATTCTTGTTTGACGATTTACTAAGAATCAGCTAAGGCTTTTCTTCTTCCCTATTTTTAAAATATGTTTTTAAGTTGGTGCAAGCACATATTGACAGTAGTGCTGTTTAGTTGCATTCCTGCATGTTGAGATTACCTGCTGAGGTGTTTTGTTTTCATTCTAGCCCATTGCAATTTATATGGATGCATTTATAAAGAAGTCTTGCTTTGAAAAACAAACATTTCAATAGACAAGGGTTGTAGATCTTACACAATTCCACTGAAGCCCTCCCTTTTCCTCCTCATCTAATGTGCCTGTTGCTTTAGTACAATTTGTTTAAAACCTCATGTTGTCCTTGTTGGTTGTGTGATTCAAATAATTATAGATTTATTTCACCAGTTTTTAAATGGACATTGGTGAAAAATAAGAGTCATAGTATACTGATGCAAAAAAAATGAATGCAGAATTATTTGATACTGTAAAGACTTTTAAAAAACAAAAATGGCCAAAGCTTTCATGGACTACAGCCAGGTGACCAAGATGTCCAGTGAAGGGGCATAATAAGGACGCATGACAATACCAGTGATAGGATATGTAATCTACAGATTCCTATCATGCTTAGCTGCTCATTGAAATTTGGCTCCTGGCGACTGTATTTCTTCAATTATAGGACTCACTTTTTCCTAGGTAGGCATCTCTAAAAATGGGATGCTTCTTAGAATCATAGATGTATCTTATGTATTTTTGTTGGTGGTGATTGTATGGAAATTAGGGTTTTTCTTATAATCAATGGCATCTTATTATTAAAGAAATCTAGCATTTTTATTTCTTGCTGATTGGAGAGCATTCAGGAGGTGAGATCGCAGTTGTCTTCCAGTGTGTCTCTGCAACTGTAAAGGGTACTGATTTACATGTAATCCTTTGGTTTTGGTCTCACTATATACCCTCTTGGAAAGAGCTTCTACATAAGCAGACTCCTCACTAAAAACTAGAGTAGCTCTTTTCGCTAATGAAAATCTTTGCACTAGTAATAAAAGTCAATTTCTCAATTTGGGGTTATGCTTTTGGGGGGCTGCTCTTTTGAGTACCAATGTCTTTTCTTCAGTGAATTATTTCCCTTATTATTTATTTTAAAGTATGTATACCTCTTTCTTTGGCCACAGGAGTGGTTCAAGAAGATAAATTATCACTATAATCTATACTCTTGAGTTTTAAATTTAAACATGACATGATGCATGAAAAATAAGAGTCAGGGAAGATATACAACCTCTTCACACAACCTTTTGGGCTGTGCCATTTTGCCGGAAGTCGCCAGTGAAAAGGAAGGCAGATGGGGTGGTTCATGGAACCCCACACACCCTCCCTCCTTTCCCCATCATATGGTAGAGAAGGGACAGGTACCCTGTCCCCATCAGGTGGGAGAAAGGGCACCAATGCATGGAAACATGCATTACCCCACCACCCTTTTCTCCATCATATGGGGAAAGGGGGAGGAAATCGCAGGTAGCTCCTCCCCATAGTGGTTGATTTTCCCCCAAACTTTGGGAGGAATGTGGGCAGGGTCTGCCATCCATTGAGACCCCACACTTGCCACAAAAAAGTGGCAAAACGGGGTTAAAATGCTCTGTTTGGCAGCCGAAGGAAGAGGAGCCAATGCCCAGCAGCAAGCCCAAAATTGCCAGATTCCATATATAAAAAGGTGAAATTTTTTGTTTGTCTCCATGAGAGTGAATGAGCAACACTACATAGCTGCTGCAAGCTATGAATATTGACACCGAAGATATCCGAAACATCCTTATTGTTGCTGATTAAAGGGCTATAGCTGATTGATCTCAAGAGATAACGGGGAGATTTCTCCTACATGAGTTGAGGTCCAATTGTAACATACCACTGATTGAAGAGTATCTTTTTAAGGTCTTCTTTCAGATGACTCAGGCCAGCACTGAATAGCATCTTTTTTCTTCTTTTTCATTGCCACCTCTTCTTAACTATCAAGATGTCGACAGCCAAAGTGCCTATTTAGCTGAAACAGGGAATCCGCTAGGAGTAGAAGGAGAAACTCTGCAACATACTCTCTTTGGATAAGATCAGCCTGCTGATGGGGGATTTCCAGCACACAATCCACATCAGGAGCAGCAGGAAGAACAACATGTTTGGGGACATTTCCTTCCTCCAAGTGAAGTTCCACCTCCTGGCACGGTCCAAGAGCAAACTGAGCAAAGATGGAAATAGCCATTACGTGCCACCATCTCTAGTTACGACCCACAATCATTTGAGATCTCGATGCCTCTCCTGGAGAATGCCATCTCTCTCCTGGTCATTGCTCGGCTGCAGGCCTTGATCTTGCCTTCCACTCAAGCCCCACCTAAACCTCCCCACGTCCATCTCAATGACAAGACTCCAGCAGCCCTTCAAATGCTGGACTCTGAGCCAAACCCACCAACAGTATTCATTCTCTGGAGCCACTGAATGTGGCTAATGGCAAGTGCATGTGTCAGAGCTGGGAGATCTTAGTCTTGAGGAGGCTCAGACTCCCAGTCTGCCTTGACCTGCTTTGATGCTGGACCTTGGGGAATTCCCTGGGGTGATGTAATCCTTTGGGAGCAGTGCTGAGTCAGGACGGATGTGACACAACCTCTTCCGGACATTGGACACTGACTGGGAATATGCTGACTCAGCCAGGGTATGACGTAATATCCTCTGGACTGTGGGATTGCTGAGTCAGCAGGACATGATGCAACCTTTCCTGGACATTGCAAGGGAAAGGAGGGAGGGGGGATGGGGTATATAAGGTGTGTTTGGGTGACGGTTCACTGCTTTGACTTTATGGGTGTTGTACCTGCAATAAATCTTGTTGGATCGTGAACCGCCTGCATGTGATCCTTACGGAGAAGTGGAGCGTCCTCACAGAAGTCAAAGCCCATTTCAACTTTCCCAGCAATGGCGAGGTTGGCGTTGGAGGAAGAGGATTATTTAGACACTTGGAACCTTGCTCCGGAAGAGATCCGGAGAACGATGGAGTGGGAATGGACCACTATCGATCATGTGGGGTTCCCAGACGAGTCCAGAGGAGCGATGGCGTCGTGGCGTGCATCGGCCCAGATGGACGAGCCCAGAGAAGCAGGAAGACGGAGGATATTTTCCACTCAGGTGGGCTCCAGAGGAGTTGGAGGTGAATCCAGAGAAATGGGAGTACGGGGTGCTCCCATTCAGGTGGATTTTCGGGGAACCGGAGGGACCAGAGAAGCGGCGTGGAGCGGCATGCCAGCTCAGGTGGACCCAGTGAGAGATGAGGAGGCAAGGTGCCTGCAAGAGGGAGTGAGACCACCGAGCCAGAGTCTCCGACGGAGTTGGAGGAGTTGCGGTGTAAAATGGAAGCATTGGAGCATACTTTCCGGAGGATGTCCAGAGCGATGTCAAGGAGAGAGCAAGTAGATTCAGTGTGGAGTGCGCCTGGAGGTGGAGATTTTACATATTATTCCTGGATGGATGGTGAGAGGTCCGATGTACATCCTAGATCTCCTACGGGAGTGTGGACAGATGGTGACCGCCTGATGAGGAGACCTGTTGGTCTGAATCCTGTCCGGGAGGCGAGGGAAGCCCAACCTTTCCCTGAGGAGAGACGATCCTCAGAGCGGCTGCAACCAGCGGGCTTGGGAAGAGGGATCCGGCTGCCGGAGGAGGGTGCTCAGTGGAGAGAACCTCGGTTCCAGGACCTTGGTGGGAGGCCAAGGAAGGAGCCTCTACGAGTGGAGTTTGAGGGAGAAGCTAGTAAAGTGGCTTTCTTCGTAGCAGCTGTGAGTGATCATATGGAAGATTATGGTCATCTCTACCCGAGTGACAGCAGCCGGGTATGAGCTGTCGGAGCGGTCTTCAAGGGGAGAGCCGCTGAGTGGTATGTCCAGTGCCATGATCGCAGGGATCCCTGTCTGAGGTCAGTGCGTGGATTCCTTCAGGCAGTGAGGAATCGCTTCCGGGACCCCATGGAGAGAGTGAAGGCCAAGGAGGCGTTGAGGAGCTTGACTCAAGGAACCCGGTCTGTGACGGAGTATGCGGAGGAGTTTATGAGCTTGGCGGGAAAAGTAGCGGAGTGGTCCCAGGCAACGCTGTTGGAACTCTTCAAAGATGGCCTTCGGAGGGAGATCCTGGAATGGTGCCTTCATCGTGGTGATCCGAGAAATGTCGATGGTTGGATCCAACTGGCCAGGAATGTTGAGGGGATCCTGGCCCAAGTTCAGCGCCGGAAGTTCCAGACGGCTGCAGTGGCGAGATATCATGGTCCAGGACGTGGTCCGGGAGAAGGGCGAGTGGCTCGAGGAGAGCCCAGGCGTGGTGGTGCCAATGAGGGAAAACCCGGGGTTGTGAGAAAACCAGTGATGGGGAGAGGCCTTTGTTTTGCATCCCAGTGTCAGCAGAAGAAGCTGTCAGACCCAAAGCGAGTGGCTGTTGCTAGAGCAGCTTTGGGGGAAAAAGTGGAATCGTTGGGTGCTGGGGTGAGTGTTAGTTCCCAGAGTGTTCAGTGCCCTTTGGAACTATGTAAAAAAGGGAAATATGAGGAACATCAAGCCTTGGTGGATTGTGGGTGTACTGAAAATATCATATCACCAGGTTTAATGGAAAATTTGAAATGTGATACTAAAGTCATGCCTACCCCGGTACATTTTAAGCAGTTGGATGGGTCATTTATTGAAGGGGGCCCATTTCCATTAAGCACCAAGGGGTTAAAAGGCCGGGTGGGGCCTTGGGAAGGAGAGATAGATTTTGTGGTAGCTCCCATTAAAGGGCATAAGGTGGTATTGGGAATGCCATGGCTGGAACAAGCTAATCCCAAGATTGATTGGAAGTTGGGATTATTGAAATGTGACCCTAAAGGGGAAGATGGGAATCGAATTAAGCCGCAAGGGGTGCCCGAAGAATATGGGGATTATGCTGTTGTATTTGATCCTGTGTTAGCTAAGTGTCTTCCCCCTCTTCGGAATGTGCAATGCAGGGTTGAGATTAAAGAAGGTGCTTTATTGCCGAAGCCCAAAATCTATGCTATGTCTGTACGGGAGAAGGTGGCTTTACGGGAGTAGAATGATGATCATTTAAGTAAGGGGTTTATCGAGAGGTCTGAATCCCCCATTGCTGCCCCAGTATTGTTCAGAGAAAAGAAGGATGGGAAATTACGGCTATGTATAGACTACCGGGGGTTGAACGCTATAAGTACAACAAACTGTTATCCACTGCCTTTGATTAAGGATTTATTAGGCCAGTTAGGGGAGGTAGGTATTTCATGAAGCTGGATTTAATAGATGCGTTCCATATGGTGAGGGTGAAAGCGAGTGATAAGTGGAAGACGGCTTTTTCTTGCCCCCTCGGGCTGTATGAATGGGCCGTCATGCCTTTCAGTTTGGCCGGGGCCCCTGGTATATTTATGCAATTAATAAATGAGGTGCTGCACCCCCTTTTGTATAAAGGGGTCTTTGTGTATCTGGACGATATTGTTGTTGTGACGCATACGAAGGAGGAGCATGTCATGTTGGTTCGAGAAGTGTTGAGAGATTGAGGCAGGCGGCTATATGTGAAGTTAAGCAAGTGCGAGTTTAGTAAACGTCAAATCGACTTCCTGGGATATCGTATCAGTGAAAAGGGGGTGGCCATGGATCCAGCCAAAATTGAAGATGTATTGGCTTGGGAAGCTCCGCAGACCCGGAGGCAGTTGCAGGCTTTTTTAGGACTAGCTAATTTTTATCGCACGTTTATTCCCGATTTTGCTGCCATCACACTTCCCCTTACAGATCTATTAAAGACAAGGGGAAGGGGGAGACCAAGAAAGCGAGGTCTCCTGGTGCTAATTTATGTTGGACGAAGGAGTGCCAGTGGGCGTTTGAGAGGTTAAAGAGGGCGTTTACCAGTGGCCCTTTGTTGGTGCACCCGGATACAGAAAGACCTTTCGTGGTGCAGTGTGATGCTTCTGCGTAGGCGTATGGGGGAGCATTACTACAGAGGGACGAGCAGGATCGATTACGGCCCTGTGCATATTTATCCAAGAAGTTTGGGGAACAGGAGAGAAAGTGGCCGGTTTGGGAAAAGGAGGCTTTTGCGGTGAGGTGCGCATTGCAAACGTAGCGTCATTTTTTGGAGGGGGCAGTCCACCCATTTGTGGTGTTGACGGATCACCAGAATTTGCAATATTTGAAGGCTCCTCAGAAGCTGTCCCCAAAGTTAGTAAGGTGGGCACAGTACTTCACCCGATTTAACTTTTCGTTACAGCATATTAAGGGGAAAGAGAATGTTGTGGCAGATACCCTGTCTCGCTATCCCTTGGTAGGGTCCAACCCCCCTGCTGGGTTAGAGGATGTGTTCACTAAAAGTCAGTGGGGTCTGGCTGTGCAGACCCGGTCTCAGGTTAAGGTAATCAAGAGTGAAGAAAAAGTTAAAGCGGAAGGATGGTGTTTGGAGCTGCAAAAGCATTATGACGGAGATGAGTGGTTACATCATCATAAAGAGGAGTGCAGATGGCTGGAAGGCTTATGGTTTGTGGGGTCCAAAGTATATGTTCCTCAGGGGTTAAGGAGGAAAGTGTTAGAACTAGGGCATGATCATAAAACTGCTGGTCATTGGGGGTTTACTAAAACTCTTTTGGCAGTTAAAGCACGTTATTGGTGGCCTGGTATGAGGATGGAAATAAAGGAATATGTCCAAAGTTGTGAGGCTTGTGCTACAGGAAAGGCTCCTACAGCTAAGCCTCAAGGGCTAATACAGGTAGTAGCTTCTCCAGTTCGGCCGTGGACACATGTAAGTACGGATTTTGTGGGAGAGCTGCCTTCGAGTAGAGGATATAGATATATCTGGACAGTGTTGGATCTGTTCTCCAAACAGGCTCATTTTATTCCTCTGAAGGGTTTGCCTTCGGCTGAGAGGTTGGCGGAGTTGTACATTCACCATATATATAGACTACACGGATGTCCTGAGCAGGTTATCAGTGATCGGGGAGTACAATTCACTGCACGGTTCTGGGAGAAGTTTTTGGAGAGTTTAGGGGCAGAGAGACGGCTTACTACTGCTTATCACCCTTGCTGTAATGGTGGTGTAGAAAGAACGCAGAAGTCTCTGGGTAGCTACTTACGTATTTTTAGTAACAGGGAGCAGAACAATTGGGTAGATTTATTGCCATATGCGGAGATGGCATATAATGGATCAGTTCATTCCTCGACTGGGAGAACCCCATTTTCTGTGGTTTATGGGCAGGACGTAGTTCCTTTGCCTCAACCTTTTACCTACGGAGGAAGGGGGAAGGAATGGAGAGTACGAGCCCAGGAGGAGTGGAAAGAAGTGACTGAGGCTTTGAGGAAGGCGCAGAGTTCCTATAAGAGATTTGGGGACCGGCGGAGGCAGGAAGGGAGGAATATCAGGAAGGAGACTTAGTCTGGTTATCCACTCAAAATATTCCCGGAAACTAAGCCCAAGGTATATTGGTCCTTTTAGGGTAGCCCAGGTGGTAAATAAGGTCTCTTATAGATTAATTCTACCAAAAGGGATGAACAAGATTCACCCTACATTCCATTGTAGTTTGTTAAAGCGTTATGTAAGTCCCTTCCGCCAAAGGATTGAACAATCTCTTCTTCCTGCAGGGGGAGGAGGAGGTGGAGGAAGCCATTATGTCAGAGCTGGGAGATCTTAGCCTTGAGGAGGCTCAGACTCCCAGTCTGCCTTGACCTGCTTTGACGCTGGACCTTGTGGAATTCCCTGGGGTGATGTAATCCTTTGGGAGCAGTGCTGAGTCAGGACGGATGTGACGCAACCTCTTCCGGACATTGGACACTGACTGGGAATATGCTGACTCAGCCAGGGTATGACGTAATATCCTCTGGACTGTGGGATTGCTGAGTCAGCAGGACATGATGCAACCTTTCCTGGACATTGCAAGGGAAAGGAGGGAGGGGGGATGGGGTATATAAGGTGTGTTTGGGTGACGGTTCACTGCTTTGACTTTATGGGTGTTGTACCTGCAATAAATCTTGTTGGATCGTGAACCGCCTGCGTGTGATCCTTACGGAGAATTGGAGCGTCCTCACAGCATGGCTCCTTTGAACAGCTTCATCAAAGAGTAGAATAAAGATGAGGAGGTCATCATCCTGACTCACGCTAGGTCAATCCTCTCCTTCTATGTGAATTTGGGGCCCTTGATTCTGGATGACATTACTCGGGTAATGGACAATGATCAAACCGAGTAGGTAGCCACTCTGTTGCAGAATTCTCACCAGCAGCAAATTCTGACGTGATGTGGTGGATGCCTGGTGAAAGTGACTCAGAACTTTCCAGACACAGTGTTTTGTAAATAACAGTGTGTGCTGCTGCAAGCCGGACTGGTGTATGTGGACATGTGTGAAGTCTTGGGTCCCGCTTCACTAACAGTGTACTTTCTCCTCACTGACACTTCATAGTTTTGCAAACTATGACTACCTCTCCCTCCAACATGCCAAGAAAAAAGAACTATTGAAATTTTTATATGTCCTTATCTGGTTACAAGCCACTAATAACAGCTTCCCCCACACTACTGTGCTACCTGTATTCAAAACGAAGCATTACATTCATGAACATTTATAAGTGCCCCATGTGAAGAGGGCCATAAAGGAAAATGCAGACTGGTTGGAAAATGTAGGCTAAGTGACAGAAGATGGCAGGCCTAAGATAGCTGGCAGTGGAATATACCTGCTTCTTTCCTCTTTTTCTATTGTTCTGCTCTTCAAAGAGACATTCTTGCAATCAATAAAAACATGATGTATTGTTTCACAGAAAGCCAGTTGCATAAGCAAAGGGTGGCACTCTTTGCTTAAAATCAATGACAGTTCCTCTCATTTCTTCCCTTTATTTTCCATCCGTCATTTCCATCCTGCAGCATCTCACCATAAATGGCTGTACTGACACACACACACACACACACACACACACACACACACTACTGTACAGATTTAGGAAAAAATGCTTACATTTAATTTAGATGATGAAACTCATGTGAACTGCAAAGTAATAGATTTTTATTTAATATTAAGTCACCTCTTTCCCAAATCACGAAGCTTCTCTGGAACAGATTCTTTAATTTTCCAACATAGTGAATGCTCTTAGGATTAACTACTTAATTTGTTCTTCAGTAACGAAATAAAACCTGGTTCCTTTCTGGTATAGTTAACTTTTTCAGCATCATTCTTAGCACAGTGATGATGTGTTGTGTTGTATAATGAGACCTCTCAGATGGCTGTTCTGAAACACAAGCTTTGTGTAAACAATTATCATATATACTCATACATAAGTCCATCTCATGCATAATTTGAGGGCAAGATTTGTGGCTAAAATTATGGATTTTCATGTGGCCTGTGGATAAGTCATGGGTCATGCCACAAAGAGAGGAAAGAACCAATGCCACCTCAGTGACTGCTGCCATTTCCCCTAACAGATATTCAGAAAGGCCAGGATCAGTGCCATGGCAGAGAGCTAGAGTGGGACCAGTGCTTTTCAGGGGCTCTTGCCCTTTGCCACTCTTCTCAGAGAAGGAAGTGGTTCCTTTTTTTTATAACAAGGTGCTGTACTCACATTGACCCATGGATAAGTTCATCCAGGGGTTTTTTTTGAGTTTTTTACTTCTATATGGGTACAGGATACATTTGTGTATGTCTGCCAGTTCAACCATCAGGCAGGAAAAAAACATGCTATCTCAGGTGACCGATTCCGTGAAGAATGAAGGTGAAGCATAGTACTATAGGACAGAATTTGGAGGCCACAAGTTCTATCCTGCATGCATGAACTAGCCTGCTGACTTCAGGTGTGGTAAGCAATGTCATTATGTTGGCAGTATTGACAGTTTGGTTTTATATATGGAAAGGGATGACAATTATATGTCAGTCATGCTGACTGGGGATGATGAAAGGTTTAGTCTGAAGAGGTCCAGATTGAGGAAAAGCCGATCTACTCAGATTCTCTGAGTTCTATTACATTCCAGCACATTGTTATTGACACACAGCTTCAAGAGACAGATAGATGTTGAATGGACTGAAGCTCAACAATTTTCACTGATTTCTCTGGAGATAAAGAAAAGAAGGGTTAGCTTTCACAGAACTGAATTGGCATTATCACTGGAAATTGTATGATGATAAGGCAGTGTTCACTCTCTTCCCAGTGATGTCCCTAAAAATGGAATTAAAAGGTTACTTCGTAAAATTGGAATTAATTATCATTATTTGTTCCAGGATATGATGCATAACCATAAGTAATACTGAATGCATTATTAAAAAGTAACACATCTTTCCCACTACTTTTCCACTAATTATATTTCTTTAAAAAAGGTTTTAGGCATACCATGGGAAGGGAGCAGTTAAATGTTTTAAAATGTCCTTTTACATATATAAGAAGACAATTTTAAAAGCAACAAGAAAAAATACTAGTTACAATTGTGATTACACTTTTTCCACACTCCAGTTACTTTTCAAATATAACATTAGAATTCATTGTCCCCCAAATTAACTAGTATGTTTTAACTATTGTAAAATTATATACATTATAATATGTATATCAACTATGTTACTTCCATGTTCTATTCTGGATTAGGGATGGAAAGTATACACAAAAATGTTAGGAAAATGTTTGGAAAATATATTTATGGAGAATCAAAAACCCTAATGGAAATAGTCTTGGATAGGTGAGAATCTTCAGAGTTTTGGTTTTTTTCTATTAAAAATTGTATGTTTTTTGTCTGTTTGCTCAGAAAACAGCATTTTCTGCAAAGATAATGCTATTTCTAGCCCATAAAATACCATGTCCTGAATAAAACAACCATGTGCGCATTTTGAGCAAAATAACACCAGAATTGGAAAACTTCAAAAACTTGAGATTTCAATTATTTTCTTGCACAAAGGGAAAACATGACAGACCTAATTGTTTCATAAATACAATCAGCAAAGAATGAAATGCCTGTTTTAAATGCTTAAAGTATGCCCCCCCCCCTTTTACCTGTGGGGCCGGTATCAGCAGTTCCATCTATCTATGTCTAACAAAACATGACATGTAGGCAGCACTCCAAGGCCATTTACCCAGCTTCCACCCTAAACTTTAGGCTTACGGTCACCCTAAATTTGAAGTGACTTGAAGGCACACAACAACAATCCTTATTAACTTGACTATCTCATCAAAAAGCAGGCCCACTCTTCCCACTGAAATACTGCTAAGTTATGTTGGTTAAAATTGCTCTTAATTTTAAATCTTGTATTGACTTACATTTTCCCAACACTGGGTAAAGTTTATTTGAGTCAAATGGTTACAGAATGTGAGTTCCACAACAGATCGCTACAACATTTTTATGACTTGTTTTGTGGGAGTTTAAGATCCCATCTCTATGAAAATCATGGGTTCACTGCAAGTCAACAGGTGATTGAAGGCACAAATACACACAAGGTGTTGTGAGTTAATGACTGCTGAAATGAAACAGGAATGTTTTTACACTTTAATACATTGCAAGCTTTACAAGTGGCTGACTGAAGAGATGTGAGGATGCTGGCAGGTTTGCTCCCCAGGGGATTATGCAAACATCAAACAGAGTTTTTTGATCCATTGCAGTTGTCCTTGCAGCTCTCTGCAACCAAATGTATACTTTGTAAAAGCTGATAAATGTTTCTGTTTCCAAGACATTTTTTACCACTGGGGATAACAAATTCAGATTGTGTGCCGTGAATATAGTAATTCGGGACAACAGGAAGAAACAGCAAAGAAAACTGACTTGCTATGTTATGGTAAGACTTTAGAATGCATTTATAGTAAGGAAGAGGGAATTTTATTCACAGAGTGCTAATAAAGACAACATGGTAAATGGTTTAGCACTGGATGGCAATTTTAGAAACCAGAGTTCTATTGCCTACTTAGCCATGCAAGTCTACTGTGTGACCTTGGGAAGTAACACTCTCTCAGCCTCAGACAAACCCACTTTGTGGAAATATCGCCTTAAGGTTATCATAAATTGGAAATGACCTAAAGGCAAACAACAACAACTATAACCAGAACAAATATCAGAAGTGAAATACAGAGATATTATGATGACACCACTTTGATGGCTAAAAGCAAGGAGGAGCTGAGGAGCCTGAAAACCAAAGTGCAAATGCTGGGCTCAGTTAAACACCAAAAAACCAAGATTATCACAATCAGACTGATTGATAACTGGCAAATAGAGGGAGAAAACATGCAGGCAGTGACAAACTTTGTATTTCTAGGCACAAAGATTACTGCAGACACAGACTGCAGCCAGGAAATCAGAAGACGTTTACTTCTTGGGAGGAGAGCAATGACCAATCTCGATAAAATAATGAAGAGTAGAGACATCACACTGGCAACAAAGATCTGCATAGTTAAAGCAATTGTGTTCCTCATAGTAACCTATGGATGCAAGAGCTGGACCATAAGGAAGGCTGAACAAAGGAAGATAGATGCTTTTTGAACTGTGGTGTTGGAGGAAAATTCTGAGAGTGCCTTGGATCACAAGAATATCAAACTAGTCCATACTCCAGGAAATAATACCCAACTGCTCACTGGATGGAAGGATATTGGAGACAAAGATGAAGTACTTTGGCCACATAACAATGCAGCTAATACTACTATAAAGCTGCTGATTTCTCTTTGTGAAAAATTAACAAACACTTTCTAGTTTGCTTACAAACAACATGAGTAGTTTGGAAAGTGTGGATTTTATGACTGAGATGAAACCTAAAATGAGTTGCTGTAGATTAAATTGTACTTAAGAAAAAAAACACCTCTGTTCGGGAAATGGAGATATGTTATATCCCATATCATCAGCAAAGAAGTTGTGTTTTTGTAATAAAGAAGAAGAAGAAGCATATATTATTGTTTTTCCTTATTTTCCATCTCATCAGTATGAAAAGGTAATCACCTACTATTATAACTCCCAACTTCCTTCTCCCAATAGGATTAGTAGCCACTAATGATGTTAGACATTTTTAGAAGTAATGCTTTAGTTTACTGCTCCTTGGAAATAGCTATCTCATTACTTATTTCTCACTACAAGCAGTCCGCAAGTTATGAACATGATAGGTTCTGTAGGTTTGTTATTAAGTTGAATTATGTAAGTCAGAATAGGAACATATGTGTGTGTGTGCGTGCACATATATGTGCACTTGGATAATACAGGGAAAGGCTATCACCCCTGTGGTTTTGTTCAGAAAATTTCACTTCACTTTCTGTCCCTGTGATCATTGGATTATGAAAAGAAAATGGCTTGTTGTGGAAACAAGGATTGGCAATGAAGCTTCAATGGAGAGACACCTTTTTCCCATTATAAATTTTTCAGGAGTGAATTTCCCCTCCTAGGGGTAGATTTCTCTCACTCCCTGTTGTCTCACCCCCGTTCTTCACTATGAATCATTTTAAAGTCAGATGTTTGCAACTAGGGGCTGTGTGTGTGTGTGTGTGTGTGTGTGTGTGTGTGTGTGCAGCAATAGAAGGCAGCTATTCATCTATTCTAGGCAATAATCATTTTTCATCATTCAGTTGGGCTACCCCTTGGTGTATGTAATAAGAAATTCAATGTGCAGATCTGAGAAATGTGAATTTAATATGATGTGTGGGAATGAATGGAAGAATGGAAGGATGTATGGATGATTTAATACTTTTGGAAGCACCAGTAAAATATTAAGGTCTGCAATGACTAACTACCTGCTTGCTGGACTGTAATTAAAAGTTGCTAATGAGAATTAATAAGAACTGTGACAATTGTTCTTTCAATTTAAGGAAATGTTTGCAACATTCCTTATGTTAAGAAGGAAGTAAACTCAAGCCTTGTGTTTGTCAACACCAATCAAGAAGAGCCAACATCTGGCCAGGAAAGACATCTATCATTAATTTACAACTTTGGGACTACATCAGTAGAATATATATATATATATATATATATATATATATATATATATTTCTTCACGCCGTGCAATGGGAGGCATAGACAAAGAAACTATAAGCTTCAGAAACACCAAACTCGGCAGCCCCAATAGCCATACCATGAGGTACCTACAGAGCCAAAAAAATCGGCCCTAGGAACCTCGCAACACCTCCAAACACCAGCCCCCCAAAAACGGGCAATGGAACTCCCATCCCGGGCTCTCCACTGCCAGCACAAACGTTTAGAATGCTCACACATGGCAGCCAGAGCGCCCCGGCCCCATCCCAAAGATTTCGCCACCGAACCGCACGCCACACTCAAAGCCTGCTCACAATACACGTCCCCAAAGCAACACAAAACAACACACACACACCGCCCCCTTCCCACGTCCCCAAAGCACCCTTCCCCGGTCCCAAGCCAGGCCATTCCAGCGGCAACACTCTTCCATGCGGCCGCTCTTCTCCTCCATGCAACGGAGCCAACAAGCAGGAGGAGGAGGCGAAGGAGGAGGAAACACCAGCGATGGGGGGGAGGATCGTGGCCATGCACAAAGGCAACGATCCTCCCCCGCTCGCTGCTCTTTCCTCCTCCTCCTACTCGCCGGCTCCCTTGCCACCAGGCCCTTCCTCGCTCCGGCGGTTCCTCTCCCGGCGGAGGCGGGAGGGAAGCTGCCTTTTCCCGGGCACCTCTTCCTCCTCCTCGCCCCGCCATCCTCCCTTGATTGAAGGAAGGAGGGCGAGGAGAAGAGAGGAGAAGACAGAGGTGACCGGGAAAAGGGCAGCTTCCCTCCCGCCTCCGCCGGGATCACGAGAGACACCGCCAGAGCGAGGAAGGCCCTGGCGGCAAAGCCAACGAGCAGGAGGAGGAAAGAGCAGTGAGGGGGTGAGGATCATTGCCTCTGGGCATGGCTAGGATCCTTCCCCCCACGCTGCTCTTTCGTTCTCCTCTAACTCCTCCTCCTGCTCGCTGGCTTTGCCGCCAGGGCCTTCCTCGGTCACACTCACTTCTTGGTCACACATACTTCTCGACCCCTTCCCCACCCCACTCTTCCCTTTTTGTAGTTTCCTCCTTCCTCTCCTAGTCTTTAACTTCCCCCATTCTCCAGCCCCTCTCCCACCACTTTCCATTCCTAGCCTTCCCCACGTTCCACACTCTCTTTCCAATGTCATTCTCGCCCCTTTCACACACACATATACATACACACATATACACATGCACACACACACATACACACACATAAACATATATACACATACACATACCTACACACATACACATATATACACATATACATATATACACATGCACACACATATATACATACACACATATACATATACACACATATATACATACACACATATAAATACAGACATGCACACATACACACACATACACATATACACATATATAAATACAGACATGCACACATACACACACATATACACATGGACATATACATATGCACACACATATATACATACACACATACACAAATATACATATAAACACATGCACAGACATATATACACACACATAAACATAAATACCCATACACATACCTACACATATATACACATGCACACACATATATACATATATACACATGCACACACACAAACATATATACACATACACATACACATACCTACACACATACACATATATACACATGCACATACACATACATATATACACATGCACACACATATATACACACACATATACATATACACACATATATACATACACACATATATAAATACAGACATGCACACATACACACATATACACATGCACATATACACGCACGTATATACATACACACATATACATATATACACATGCACACACATATATACATACACACATATACACATTCAAACACATATATACATACACACACATACATATATACGCATGCACACACATACAGTATATACATACACACATATATAAATACAGACATACACACATACTCACACATATACACATGCACATATACATATGCACACAAACATACACATCTGTACATACACATAAAGGGAAAGACAAGACAAAAGGAAGGAGGAAACGCACACATACCCACAGCAACGCGTGGCAGGGACAGCTAGTATTCCTATAAAAGACTAAGTCTAATAATGCTAAAAGTGTGACCAACTTGAGGAGTCTGGTTCACCTGATATGCTCTGCGCCATGGGAAGGAGAAAGATAGTGTACCATGGAGTGGCAGATTTGCAAGGGAGCAGTCTGGTCACTTTGGCCTTCTTTCTCAAGGGAATAGGAAGAAGTGCACTTTTAGAGTCTTGTATTTTGTATGGAAAACAGAGATCTGGTCCTTGGCGTTGTTCTTAGGAAAGAAGTTTTGGCATTTCAGCTTTTTGAAGTTATGGAACTATATGCTATATGCTGGCAGGCTGTAGGAAAGCACGGTCTGGCCTAACAGGTGCTTCTTCGAGGAGGGAGAAAAGGTTATAATAATATTTGGATGCATGAGGATGAATGTTTAGTGAAAATGTAATTCCCCTTTTGTCTGTTTGTTAGTCCAATGTAACTGTAAGTTGTTGTACAGTACATCCAATATAGTTGCATAGAATCTGTATGTTTGTATGTCTAAATGTTTTTCTGTAATCTGATATGCCCTTTCACACTGGAAATTGCAATAAAAAGGACCTATGCTTTAAAGTTATTGAAAAGTCATTCATGATCATTAATGATCCCTGTGATCATTGGATTTTGAAAAAAATGGCTTGTTGTCTCATCCTTGTTCCTCACTATGAATCATTTGTAAGTCAGACGTTTGCAACTAGGGGCTGTGTGTGTGTGTGTGTGTGTGTGTGTGTGTGTGTGGCTATTCATCTATTCTATGCAATAATCATTTTCCAACATTCAGGGGGCTACCCCCTGGTGTATATAAAAGTAATTTATAAGATACCATTGTATATAGAAAGAATGAATGAACTCTTATATTACATTTGTAATCTAACATATTTCAACCTTTGTAATTGGAAAAAGGAACTAATTTCATATGGCTTATCATTTCTTTAATAGTCACTTCCAAGTTACATGCAACAATGCCACAATTATGAGCCTGTTACATGATCTATACACATTTCACATATAAAGGCGGTTCTTGGAGATGAAAGGGATATTAGATAGCATACTGTTAAAGCATTTCCAGTTGTTAGCTGGCTGATAGCTGCAAGTCTCTATTTCTGGGTTTTTAATGCTGTTAGGTTATTCTGCTGAAATCTTTTGCAATGATTGTTGATTAGGGTAAGAAGGTTCTTGAAAGAAAATGAGTAAGAGTCATTCAGTGAAGAGCACTCATTCACTAAAGCACTAAGAGACCTTTTCATTTAGAAAGTGGTCATGTAGTGGGAACTAAAATGTTTTTGCCTTGCTCTCCTCTGCAAGCAGGCTTTTGTGATAATTGTTTGTCCTTGTTTATCTTTGTTTTATCTTCATCTTGAGTTTCTCAGTGGTCTGTGTGATAGAGACGTTGAATAGTCTGAACTTGAGGTGAAAAGATATCACATGTATTTAAATGTTTACGTGGAAGGTAAAATAAATCGATTGGGGCATTGTGCATAAAATCCAATTACTGTGTGCATTCACAAACTAACTGCAGAGATGATACTATTGTCAGGGTGAGCTTTTTCATCCACACTTCCTAACCCTCCCTTTCCCAGGAAATATTCTAAGGAGAGGCGACGTGGAAGGTATAAAATTTGGGATGGCAGGCCAAGGAGTGCCTTGAGATACATTTTCTTTGCTCTCTTTTGGAAATCTTCAAAGGTGGAGTTTGGCTCTGTTTATATGGGAAATGTTTTTTTTAAAGGTGGTGGCCAAGATCCTACATTAAATTCAGAAATATGCAATTGCAGCTATGACAGACAAAAGGATCCAACTAGAAGGTTGATCTGTATAGACCTGTGGCATTGCTGGTTGAAACAACAAACTGTTTCCTGCCCTTAGCCTTCAGTGTAGTTTGGAAAATTGTGCCTTACATCTCATCAACTATGGACTGAGGTGGGAGGAGGCTGGGTATGTCACTCTGAATCTCCCCACTTGACTATTCCTCAGATCTCCAACACACAAGGGTGGTTCCCTCAAATTTTAGATGGAATTACAAGTTGCATTTATGATGATGGCCAAAGCGCCATAATTGTGAATACATTGCACAGGCAAATATGACATGGTTACAGATCCACAACTCTAGAGACCTCATCAGATAGGCATAGGGGAAGCAGGAGAAAGTGGAGGGAACTATCTTATGGTGTTCCATCCCATTCAGATCCATTGTCTGCCATCCCACATCCTTTCCCAATTCACGTCCATCTTTCTCATATGCAGAGTAAAGGTTTAAACTAAAAAAAACACCCATACTCCATTCAGGACCAGAGCAGAGGGAAAGAAAATAAATGAAACAGATAGTCTGTAAGTAGGTGAATAAGCATTCTGTTATGTGACTGGGAAATAAAGGGAATAAAATGAATTGGCAGTTGCAAGATGATGTGTATGAGGGAAGAAGAGAAAGGGGGGAGGGAGGAGAAAGGGAAGTGGGAAAGGTATGAGAAGAGGGAAGGAAAGAAAGGGAAAGAAAAGAAAATAAAGGAAGGGAAGGGAAGAAAGAAAGGAAAAAGAAGAGAGGGAAGAAAGAATAAGGGAGGGAGGGAAAGTGTATGAGGGAAAGGAAGACAAGAAGAAACGGGAAAAGGGAGTGAGATAAGATGTATGAGGGAAATGGAGAAAGGAAAGAAAGAACCACAAAGAGAGCTTGTCCACTATTTCCAGAGCATTTCCATGGAGACATTTTGAGACAGGCCTTCTCAGAGCTGCAGAAGAAAGCAAGCAGGTGGGCAGCAGCCCCTCTGACACCTGGTCAACAGTGTGTATATATGCTAATAAATGCCTAAGTAAGCATATACACATTGACTAATACATTTGCTGGGGTTTCAAAAGATGTTGTAGAACACATGGAAGCACACTGCTTCCATGGTCTGTATATTATTCCATCAAGAAGTTGTATTCATTGGTTGCCTGGTAAGTAAACGAAAGGGTTCTTTCTCCCGGAGCTAACTCTCAGGTGTCGTTACACTACAAAAGGCTTATCAGTAAATAACAAGTAATTTAATTGTATTGAAGATACAATACAACTCCTTCCAGGATCAGATTAACACATTATTACTTGAAGGAACAGATGAAGGCTCAGAATTTAACTGAGTTTCTCTTGACTACTTCTGGAGAGATCTTCTTTCTAACCTCTTTTCTCTGTCCTTTATCTCGTTTTGTTTTCTGTTAAGGCGTCCTGTTAAGTGTCCTTTCTTCCTTAAATGGCACACTTGGTTCCTTGATATTTCAAGCTTGCTTTTCCCAAGTTTTGAACTTACTTCTTCAGTCTTTGATTTCTTAAACTTTGACTTAGTTTTCTATACCTTAAACTTCTTAAACTGAGTCTCCTCAACCTTAGACGTGGTAAATATTGCAGCCTCTAGACTCCTAGGAAGTTTTAGACTAGCTAACTGGTTGCAAAGGAGTTGCTGAGGACTGTAATCTCCACCTGGGGGGAGACAAAGGGACAGAGTCTAATTAAGGTTCCCTCCCACAGAAACCTATACAAAGGGAAACTGAACCCATTGTAACTAAGGGAAGAACTGAGGTTTAACAAAGAAAACAGTCAAAGCCTCTAAGGGGAGTATGATAAATCTAAAATATTAGGAGTTGAGAGAGACGAGGTGATAATACAGGTATTGAAAATATTGGTACTGTTCTATTATCTGTGTGGGGGCCACCAGAGGCACTAGAGAGAGAAGGGCCATCCCATTTATGAGGGGGGAGTTGAAGGAGATAAACTATTTCTCCCATTTTTGCTGGCTATGCCTCCTCTTCATATCGTAAAGAAGGGGTGTTTCCATGATGGGGACATGAGTGGGGGAAATAACAAGTAAACAAGGGAAAATTGTTTTCCTCCTTCAACCCACCCTCACCCCACCCCCATAAATGGAACAATCCTTCTCTCTCTAGCACCCCTGGTGGTCTCCACCCATATAATGAAACAGTACCAAAGAATTACTGTATATTAAATAGATGGCTCTAAGTTTTTATTTAATTACATTTCTCTGTTAATCACATTTTCTATCCATCCTTTCTTTTTTCATTAGCAACTTGCAATCATTGAAGGGAGCATGCAACAGAAATTGTTCACAGTTCTTTATGCATTTCCCTGATGTGTGCACTTATTTCTGTGTTTTTGCTTCATTTGACACATTCCCCACATTACCTCCACTAAAGCCATTTTTCCAGCTGTGCCTATTTTAGCTTTTCACCTCATAAAATACACACATTGGCTCGAATCCTGTACCAGGAGATGTACTGTAAAACTTTGCCCAGATAGAACTATGATTCATTTCTTGTTCCACCTCAATGGGACCCCTCCACCATTTAAATGCTGAGAAAGAGTATCAGAGAAGTGCCGCCCTCTCTTCTTATAACCAGACATATGACAATTATATAATCCACTAGGATCACTACAGGAGCTCCATGATTCAGCAGATATTTTTGCTGTTCTCCATCTGATCGTTAACACATAGTAAGTGGCTTCTCAAAATGATGATAACTAAATAGCTGAGGAGCCCCCAGTGGTGCAGTGGGTTAAACCCCTGTGCTGGCAGGACTGAAGACTGACAGGTTGCAGGTTCAAATCCGGGGAGAGTGCGGATAAACTCCCTCTATCAGCTCCAGCTCCTCATGCAGGCACATGAGAGAAGCCTCCCACAAGGATGGTAAAAACATCAAAACATCTGAGCATTCCTGGGCAACATCCTTGCAAATGGTCAATTCTCTCACACCAGAAGTGACCTGGAGTTTCTCAAGTCGCTCCTGACATGACAAAAAAAAATCTGAGGAAAAGGAGATGACAGTAAGAAGGTATGACCTGTGGGAATTGTGATTGGTGTTGGGAGGATATATTGAATTCCTTCCTCTAATAACCAAAAACTTCCATATTCAGGTTCAACTTTATATATTTGTTTGCTTAATCTTTCTGTCAACATATCATACAAGTTGGATTACAATAAGACTAAAGAAAGATGGAGCTTTGATAACCACTCATGAAATAATGAGATCAGAATGAGAAAACATCACCCAGAGGACTTTTCTTCACATACACAGTACACTAGTGTGTATACACAGCATTGCTCGAGGGTGAGAGGGGCCACTGACTGACTGCTTTCTCCCTTCTACAGCTCTGAGAAGCCCTACTTTACAATGTCTCCCTGACAACACTCTAGCAATAGTGGACTTTGTGGCTCTTTCTTTCTTCCATTTTCCTCATAAACCTTATCCCTCCCTCTTTGCTTCCTTTATTTCCTTCTTCCCTTGCTTTCCCTCATATATCTTCTCCCTCTTCTTTTCCTTTTTCCTTTCTTTTTCTTCATCTTCCCTTCTTTTTCTTCATTCCTGTCATCCTTTCTCTTCTCTTCTTTTCTCTGCCCTATTTTTTCTTCCTTCCTTCCCTCCACTCAACCTTTTCCCTTTTCCTTTCCCCTCCCTCCCTCCCTCCCTTCTCTTTCTTCCCCTTCCTTTCCTTTCTTTTTCTTTCTTCTTTTTTCTTTCCCTCCTTCCTCTCATACACATGTCACCTAGCCACAGAAATCCCATTTCATTACCTTTATTTCCCAGTCACCTGACACATAACCACTTTACTTAGCTACAAACAATCAGCTTTGTTATTTTTCTTTCCTTCAGCTATGTGTCCAAAAGGGTGGATTTCTTTAGTTCAACCCCTCAATTATTTTATATTGGATAATGAAGAGAATGTGTGCCAAGAATAGTCCAGATCTACCAAACCATGTTGGAGCCCTTGTGAAAAAAACCAACATACATACATACATATATACATACATACTTTGACTTTTCTAGGTAGGTAGATAGACAGACAGATAAATAAAATAAAATTGTATTAAATGTAAACCTTTTCCAGAAACATTTTCAAAAAGGTATTAAAATGCCTTTGTGACTTTGATTCCTCTTGTCTATGGACTTTTAAACTCATATTTTATCTGGGTTATATATTATGTGTTTGAAACTATATATATATGTATCTGTATACCTTTATAAAGCGGAATGTTTGTATGTATGTGTGCGGAGGGCGGGAGGGCGGAAGGGCGGATATGTGGCAGCCACTTTCACAGGCCACAGCGATATGTGGCAGCTATTTGCATAAAGTCCTTTGATTGGCCAGCCTTGGCACTCCAAAATTCTAAGTGCCAGCTATTTGCATAAAGTCCTTTGATTGGCCAGCCTTGGCACTCCAAAATTCTAAGTGCCAGCTATTTGCATACAGTCCTTTGATTGGCCAGCCTTGGCACTCCAAAATTCTAAGTGCCAGCTATTTGCATAAAGTCCTTTGATTGGCCAGCCTTGGCACTCCAAAATTCTAAGTGCCAGCTATTTGCATAAAGTCCTTTGATTGGCCAGCCTTGGCACTCCAAAATTCTAAGTGCCAGCTATTTGCATAAAGTCCTTTGATTGGCCAGCCTTGGCACTCCAAAATTCTAAGTGCCAGCTATTTGCATAAAGTCCTTTGATTGGCCAGCCTTGGCACTCCAAAATTCTAAGGCACCAGACAGAAGGCATTGATAGCCACAGATTAGCCAGCAACCCAGAATCCAGGCCTCTACATTCAAACAACAGGATTTCTTCCCACTGAGGGGAAAAAATGCACCATCAACATTCCCTCCCCACTTGGCTCTGTGAAAACAAAATGGAATCCTGTTTTCTCCTCCCCCTCAGCTTTTACAAAATGGCTGCCTGCCATTCCGCCTTTTAAAGTTACCAATTACCAGCAGAACAGGCCAGAACATTACAGGCCCCAAAAGAGAGTTTAGGGCAGGATGGCCCACGAATGAGGGCGGAAGGGCGGATATGTGGCAGCCACTTTCACAGGCCACAGCGACCAGCGCGGGTGATGGACCTGCACCAAACTTGGTACACATAACCCCCCTAACCCCCTTTACGTAATATGGGATTTGTAGTACTTTCCAACACTTTGGTTCCCACAGACGACTGAGGCCACCAAAAAGGACCAATACAGACCACACTTGGCACACACAGCCCCCATGACCCACTCTACATCCTGCTGCAGTTTGGAGGAGGGCAGGCCATGGATGATGGGACTTGAAGTACCTCTACTCACTTCCCAAGTCCGCTGCAACCCTTTCCCAATTACTGATCGAGACCAAACTTGGCACACATAACCCCCATGACTACCTTCACGTCCTGGTAAGGTTCAGGGGAGGACTGACAATGGACGATGGGATTTGTAGTACTTTCACACCTTTCTGTTCCCACAGACCACTGCGGCCCCCAACAAACACCGATAAAGACCACACTTGGCACACAGAGCCCCAGTGACCCACTCTACATCCTACTGAAGTTTGGAGAGGGGCGGAACGTGGATGATGGGACTTGCAGTAACTTCCCTTACTTTCCAAGACTGCTACAAACCTAATCCAATGACTGATCAACACCAAACCTGGCACACAAAGCCCTCATGACCCACTCTACATCCTGCTGCAGTTTGGAGGAGGGCAGGCCATGGATGATAGGACTTGAAGTACCTCTACTCACTTCCCAAGTCCACTGCGACCCTTATCCAATTACTGATCGAGACCAAACTTGGCACACATAACCCCCATGACTACCTTCACATCCTGGTGAGGTTCGGGGGAGGACTGACAATGGATGATGGTATTTGTAGTACTTTCACACCTCTCTGTTCCCACAGACCACTGCGGCCCCCAACAAACACCGATAAAGACCGCACTTGGCACACAGAGCCCCAGTGACCCACTCTACATCCTGCTGAAGTTTGGAGGAGGGCAGACCATGGATGATGGGACTTGCAGTACCTTCCCTCACTTTCCAAGACTGCTGCAAACCTTATCCAATGACTGATCAACACCAACCCTGGCCCACAGAGCCCTCATTACCAACTCTACATCCTGGTGCAGTTTTGTGTGAAACGGACCACGGATGATGGGACTTGAAGTACCTTCACTCCCTAAAAACAATACAACCCTCATCCATTCACCAATACAGACCAAACTTAGCACACAGATCCCCCATGATCCAATCTACATCCTACTGCAATTTGGGGGAGGCTGGACCACAGATGATGGGACTTCCAGTACCCTCAGTACTTTCATGATGCCACTGCAACTCCCAAGAATGATGGATCAAGACCAAACTTGCCACACAGTGTCCCCATGACCCACTCTACATCCTGCTGCACTTCTCAAATGACCCGGGCACCGGGTCCCCAAGTATATATATCTATATATATATATATATATAGTTAGAGAGAGAGAGAGAGAGAGAGAGAGAGAGAGAGAGAATATACATGTGGCTGTTTCTCACCTCAAACCATGAGGAGACAGGGGATTATGATGGTGGTGATGATAATCATGATATGGATGGGGAAATATTTTAACTTAAAAACCCTTTATATCAACTTACAAGAGTGTGTGAGTGTGTTCATTATGTGCATGGATAAACAGAATAAACACAATATTTCACTCATATATGCACCGATGCTAGCTAGCAAGCAGACTTTCATATATGAAAGGTAAATTCAGTAATCAAAGTGTGTGTGTGCATGTGGGGATTCAAAAACAGAATGCAAAATCAATATTTGAAATCAGTAATGACTGAGCTTCTCTATAATATGTCTATTCCATTGCAACAAAAGCTTGCCCTTTGAATCATATATGTATTGACCTAATTACATAAATATTGACATAGTTTTATATAAGGCTCAGTTTAGTCTCAGTGTAACTGAAATGTCAATATTTGTTACATGGAATAACAGTAAACTTTGACTAGCTAATTTTGATTGATTACACTGCTGGGTAAGTTGTCATATAAGATGAGAATTCAAATGACAGTAGTAGACTTTCAAGATGCAACCTTGTCTTGTTGTAATTAGATTTTACTAAATAGGCCATTGGGTGAATCATGGAATATTGGATTGTTGATGTACTGTGTCTTTAATAAAGCATTCTGTTCTTAATATCTACAGGGTATGTATTCATCAAACTGAAAGAAACATTGGGTAGATTAAATTGTGCCCTTTCCTCACCACCACATATGCAAATTTCTAATCCAATTGTTAATGATCACTAGGAGGGCCCATAAAATTCAATAAGAATTTTGGAAACTGTAACTTTATGTGAGTTCCATTGAGTCAGTGGGTCTATTCCTGCTAGAACTAAAATTGGGTTCAGATTCAATAGGGATGGCTAGTGTTTATTCATACCCGTCTCCATGTTCTGAATGAGCAACATTCTCTGATTACTAAGAATTTTAAGGACTATTCAGCTCAGCCAATAGGACACAAAGGTTTTCATCAAATTGCTGTTATACTGTCTTATGTCGTAATCCTTGATTACTCTTTGGACAGTTTTTGAATGGAGATTTCTGAAAATACTGTTGTGGACAAAATAGTGCTAAAGATTTATTTGAAACTCTGTGAACTGAACTGAGTGTTGACACACATTCTACAATCATTGTTTTGGGCATATCTGGAGAATAATCAGCAGATTAAAAATCCTGTGGGTTCAAAAGCTCTCATTGATCCACATATGGCATACACCTAAGTTTTCCTCCTATCCAGCTATCAGAGGACAAAAGCCATATATATAAGAGTTGGGAAAGATTTGCAGAGTTTGGGTATCTATCTCTGAAGCAGAATCCTGTCCCCCACATCTTTTTTCCAGAAGAGATTCCAAGTATAATGAGATCTCTGAGATCTCCCCACATCATCCCCCAAGCTGACAAAATTATAGCCTAAGCCCTTTTCCAAATGAATTTTAAAAAAATTGTTCATTAAAAATGTATACCTGGGAAGAAATGGCCTGAATCCAACTCCTAATCTTAAATAGACCATATCTATTAGACCCATGGCTTGAGTCATTTTTAGTTGGTACTAACAATTAGGAGTTTGAGTTTAAATTGTTTTTATTCATTTTTAGAAGTAAGAAAATTCCTTCACATTTTGCAAATTTAAAAGTTGTCAAATATTGTATTCTTGATGGGAAGAAAATCAGGAAATAAATAATATTTTAATGGATGTAGAGATTGAACCAGAAACAACTCTGAAAACAGCAGCAGCTATATTTGCCTATGCATGTATCTTTGATGATCTTCCTACTCCTGAGATTCATGGGTCTATAGAAAATATTGCATCAATATGCATTCAGAGAAATCCAAAATTGGTGAGAAGGCAGAGTGTTGACTATGTACCAAGTAGATGTATCTATCTACAGCACTACAATCTTGTATGGACTGAAAAAGAAAAAAAAGGAATGGTCAATTGCTGGAAGAAGCCCAAGGTCCCGTGGTTTAAAAGATTGGCTGGGGGTGTAATTCCTCTGCACACACTCCAACTATATCCTGCTTGCCCCAGTGCAAAATGATGGAAAATAAGTTGTTTCTTTTCACCTGTTATTAGACAGAAATGATGCTTTGGTCAGACTTATTCTGGTCAGACTGAAATATTCTTTTAAATTCTGAGTGCCACAGTTCAAGAAAGATATTAAGAAACTGAAAGATGTTCAGATGAGGGCAGTCAAAATGGCAAAAGGACTGGAAGCCAAGTCTTAGAAAGCTAGGTATATTTTGTCTGAAGGTTAAGAAGTGACATATATGCATATTTGAAATGATATCATATTGAGGATGACACAAACTTGTCTTCTACTGCTCCAGAGACTTGTGGCAGCTCTTTATCCCAGGTCTGGTCGGGAGCAGTGAATTGGGCCTGGGATGCTTTTGACTGTCAGCCCCCAGCTGCTACACAGGCAGGAAGGAAACATAACTGGTTTGGTGCTGCTGAATCACAACACTTACCACTCCCCTCTGTTCTTGTTTCAATGGCAGATGGGAGCAACATAGCTAGTATCCATCATTCATCAACTGGAATGCCATTGCCCAAGGTGCTAGAGAGACACTGGGGGAAATGAGGAATCACTCGTTCCCCTCCTCCTCCTTTAATTGCCTCATTTCTCTGGCTAGCATCACTCCTGGCAATGGATGAGAAAACTACAAATGTGAGCCCATGTAAGCAGTTGGGCAAGTTTCAAGATGGAACCATTTGCAACTATTTACATAGTTATTCTGTATTCCCTACTCTGGTGTGGCCTGAGGACATTGGAGGGCACTCACCATCCCCCTTCCATTCTTTTAATCATGGTGACCAGTGGGCATGACATGCTTAGTATCTCTTACCCATTTACTCATTGCCATGAGTGATGTTCCTATGTTTAACCATTCCCAAACATGGCACTACCTGAAACCTTTCATTTTTTATTTAAGAAGCCATTTTCTAAGCTTCACAGGATTAGAGAAAAAACTTGAAAAAATGTCACTCATCAACGTCTCCATAAGCTAGGAAGCCATTTAAAACTATGTTTAATGATTTCTGAAAGGATGAGTTTGTGATTTTTCCACATTTCTGAATTTAATAATATTAGACTTCTTGTCACTAAAGCTGGCTAGAAATCTCTCAAAATGAGGGGCCAGTTTTTCACACTGCTCTTAGACTGTCAAGAAAAATGAAACACAATGAAATGATCAGCAGGCTACACCAGACACTGAAAAGTTTTAAACAAATTTGGATTCTGCAGAGAAACTAGGATAGAAATCCGAATATAGTGAACTCATTTAAAAAAAAAACTAGCAGTACCCGGCCATGCGTTGCTGTCGCAAACCCGTTCTACCCAAATGCTTTGGCAACCCCCTTCTACCCTCATGCTGGAAAAAACACAAAGGACTCCTGACAGATGGCCATTCAGCCTCTGATTGATAACAGTAATAGATTACTAAAGTAGGAAGAGATCTCCAATGGCCATCCAGTCCCGCCCCTTCTTGGAAATGGGAGAAGAATAATTGAAAAACTCCTAACAGATAGGCAGCCTCAACCTGAGTATGATGCTGATAATGATGGAATCCTACAGTAGGAAGTGACCTCCTAGGCCCATCTAGTCCAGCTCCTGCTTCGAAGCCTGAGGCTCAAAGAGGTCTTGTAGCTGTACCCTGGCCCTCAGAAAACAGGAATTCCAGACAATCTGGGCTAGGGAACACCTCTCTGCAAAGGTTTCTTGTAGGCAGGAAGAAACCAGATTTTAAAGCTGCAAGGCTTTTCAAAGGTTATCAAGGTTGGCAATATATGTGTTGATGTCTATGTGTGTAATGTGTATGTGGATATTTTAGTGTGCTTGTGTATATGTATATATGTGTATATTTATATATATATGTGGTTTGCATGTGTATATGTGTATGCTTATGTGTGTGCATATGTATATGTATAAGTGTGTATATGTTATGTCTGTGTATATATGTAGTTATGTGTGTATATATGTGTATGTATATATGAGTGTATATGTGTGTATGTGTGTGTGTGTTGTTTGTGTGTGTGCATGTGCATGTGTATTGTTTGTACTGTATATGTGTGCAGGCCTGGGCCTACTGGCCCTCCAGACATTTTGGACTTCAGTTCCCACAATTTCTAACAGCCATAATAGCATGGCTGTTAGGAATTGTGGGAGTTGTAATCCAAAATGCCTGGAGGGCCCAAGTAGGCCCAGGCCTTGATGGTAGCAAAATGCCTTCCCTTCTTCCCTTGCTTGCTTCTTCTGTTCCTCTGTCGTTCCCTCTCCCTCCCTCCCTCTTTGAGGAGGCTATAAAGGCTGCTTTTCAGAGCTGTTTTTCCGGACTGTTTGGAAGGGAGTAATTGGCATGGTGTCTGGTGGTGGGCCTTGGTGATTGGAAGGGAGGGGAAGGGAGGGAGCTTACCTCCTTTCGGCAGCCCCAGAGAGAGAGGCAAGTGTGCCATGGAGCCAGGGTGGCCCCAGAGAGAGAGAGAGAGAGAGAGAGAGAGAGAGAGAGAGAGAGAGAGAGAGAGATTGGCGAGTGTGCCATGGAACGTTTTGCTCTGTGGTGGAGGGGAGGGGTTTGAATGCATGCACAGTATTTCCACGCATGCTCTGTCTTCCTTTGGCACAGAAGATGCTGGGAAATGTAGTCCCCCGGGTTTTTTTGGTTTTTTGGAGTGGGTTTTTCAGAAATTTTTGCTGCTCTTGTTTGGCCGGCTAGCGGGTTTGTATGCGCTTGGGATTTCCTGCACGTGGGGAGGGGGAGAGAGAAGGGGTTTTCCACGCATGGACTGCCCACCGTGGGCACCGGGGATGTTGGGTAATGTAGTCCCTGCACAGTTTTACGTTTTTAAACTGATTGGTTTGTCATATGCCAAATTTTGTGAGTGTTGGTCACACCTCGTACCTTTGTGCGTTGTGTGGCCAAGTTTGGTGTGTCTACGTTCAGGGGTTTTGTTGTTTTTCAGTGTGGAACAACGACATGAATTATATATATATGTATATATTCAACCACACCAGTGATTCCTATTTAGTTTCACTTCAGATATGTTGAGCTATAGCTCCCATCATCACTAATCTTTGGCCATGCTGCCATAAACCGATGAGAGCTAGACTCTCAGCAGTTTCTCCAATCCTGTACTACACTTTCATTGGGCATTCTTTATATCCATGCATGCTGTCCATACTGGTGCAGAGGGGATAGACAGAAGATAAATTAGTTTTTCACCCCTTTTTATAATGGTAGAACTTTGGTTCACCCAATTAAATTGATTGACAGTTATGTGGAAGACACTGAGACAGAAGTCACTGCAGGGTTTTTTTCTCCTCCAAAAATTACAACACACAATTTATGGAAATAACTGCCACAGGATGTGATTATCACCACTGGTTTAATGGATTTACTAAAGGATTAGATGTATTCATGAGGTATTAGTCTATTAGGCATCATAGCTATTTAGAAGCTCTGCATCCCAAGGTGTGAAATCGAGAGTTGCGGGCAAAGACTCTGAAGAGAGCAGCTTCCTTCAAGCTATGCTTGTGGACTTCAAGTTACCTGGTTGGTTACTCCAAGAGGTGGGATAGAAGTCTACAGGGACCTTTCTTCTGATCCTGCAAGGTTCATCTCTTTTGTGTATGCATAGCTTATCACAAGGTCTTCAGCCCAGGATCGTATTATTTCCCCAATTATTCAGTCATTTAAAAAAAAAGAATAATTCTTGACTACAGAGATGTCCTTTTGGAGCTCATGAGTTCTTTTTATTCTAATCTTTTAATATCCTAAAATACATTGGATTTAAATTAAAATTACTCAGCATTTGTCAAAGAGACAGACTGCAATTGCTGAAGATATAATGAGCTGGTTTAAGACTGATGACATATTTCAATTTAAATGAGAAGATGAAGAGGAGTATTGCAGAGCTGCTGGAGGTCGGTGAATCAAAGAACAAGCTAATGCTTCAAGGGTCAGCTTTGTCAACCTTGATTGGAAAGCTGGTTTTGCCATTATTTCAAAGAATTTTTTTTACAAGCCCATTACTGAACTGTTGTCATAGCCAGAGAAAGCCGGTGGCTCTTATTGCAATGGAACAGTGAAGCCACTCCAGAATTTTGTCCAAACTTTAAAGAAGCTATCCAAAGTGCTAAAACATATCCTACTAAAATATGTTCAGCACATTGGATTAAATTATGGTTAAAGCACTAAGAAACCACTCTGTCCCAATGATGTAACAAGTACCAAGCAGGCACCATGATTCGTACTGTAATAAAAGAAGCATATTTTGTAAAGTTGCTTTGCAAATCCTGAATAGGGGGTTGGAATCAGTTCCATTTGAAACTGTAATGTGGAACTAGTTTAAGATACTTACAGCCTTCAGAGTAACATATCTATGAAATGCTTTGCTCACCAGGGCAGAAAATAAATTTGTATTGGCCCAATATGTCTCTGAAAAGATGTTAACTTCAACACAAAGTCTCTTGATTTCAGACATTCAGTAACACGTATATCTAAATTCCTACACATTGTTTTGGAGATGCAGAATACAAATTTGTGTTTGTGGGTGCCAGTTCTGTAATTCTTTTATGGGTGCCAGTTCTGTAATTCTTTTATATTATTGCCTGTAACATTCTGTGTTGCTATTTGTAATATCTTTCTTGGTGTATTTCACATTCATAGAGCCCAAAAAGCATTTTATGACCTTTGTTTAGTTCAATAATCTGGTAGATGGCAGAAACAACAATTATAACTAGGTTTTCATTGTGATCACTATTTTAGCAAACAGGCTGTTGCTTTTCACCAGGGTATACAACTGCAAGGAACTATGTCCATGTACCTGGCAGTAAGACCCAAATAACTTATTCATGACTTGACCAGGATAGAACTGTGCCACAAATGAGAAACCAGGAAATATGGTCTATCTATATGTACATTTGGGTTTTTTGACTTTTTTCCTAATTGACTTTAGCATCAATATTTCATTCACCTTTGCACATAATATTCTGTCATCAGAATGGAAAAGATGCAGCTGCTGCTCAGGAAATAATGTTGCCAGAATTCTACCCAGAAGCCCAGATTTTGCCAGACAAACTCCCAGTCCACCTGATATGTGTGCACCTAAAGTTCATCCATTGAATATGAAAACATGCAATGCTGGTCTCCATTATTCTGATTAGAGTGCACACTATTAAACTATAATTAAGCATTTTGTAGAACATATTTTACCATTAAGTCAACAAATTTGAGGTTCTCTATAAAATTCATCAATTATATCTGATTTTTTTAACATAGCCAGAAGCTAAAAGTTTCATGATTCTTTTTCATTGTTATTTTAAAAATCTTCTTGTAGTGGGCTGATTTTCAGCACATTTTGCAAGCATATCAACACAGTTTCAGTAACATTGTTCTGTGTTCATTTTAATTTTGTTCTGGTCCTGCAATTCTGAACTTCATTTCTTCCACAGCACTTCTGCCTTTCACTTTATTGAAAGCAGCAATCCACTTCATTTTACAGATGATACCATATATCTGGCATGACATCACAGATGTTCACTAACCATATGTATGTTAAGGGCTGCTTGAAAACAAAAATGTGATGTATTTCATTGATTAAAAAAACTGTGAAAGCAAACTGTATAATAATAGCATAGTTTAGAGTCTTTCTGTTGTGTCTATTTTATTTATTTATTTATTGAATTTATATCTCATCATTTTCTCAAGTGAGATTCAAGGTTCCTATCTTCTTTCCAAGGAGGAGTCTTATTATCCTGCCTTAGATCAAGAAACAATATATGCACACACTATAAAACACAATGCTTTAAGATAGTGCACACACAAAACAGGAAAAATTAACCTGAAAATGAAAGTTTGGATTTACCAACAAATAAGATTTATGTAAGGCAGAAAAAATGAAATGTGCAGATAGGTGATACCAGGCTCCACAACAGTATGGAGCTCCTGGTGCTGCAATGAGTTAAACCCTTGCTGACAGGACTGCTGACCAAAAAGTCAGCAGTTCAAACCTGGGGAGCAGGATGAGCTCCCACCTGTCCATTCCAGCTTCTCATGCGGGGACATGGAGAAGCCTCCTACAGGATGGCAGAATATTCAGGTGTTCCCTGGGCAATGTCCTTGTAGACAGCCAATTCTCTCATACCAGAATCAACTTGCAGTTTCTCAAGTTGCTCCTCTCTCACACACACACCATTATTTATGAAAGTAGCTTAGGAGTCTTAGTAGACCACAAGCTGGACATGAGTCAACAGTGTGATGCAGCAATTTAAAAGGGCAATGCAATTCTAGGCTACAATAGGAGTGTAGAGTCTGGAACAACAGTTTTCAAAGTGTGCTCCATGGAGCCCTTGGGGCAAAGTATATTGAGGGGCTCCGCACTTCCCTCCTCCCCCTCAAAGCTTTCCCTCCAGTTTTCTGCTCCTCACTTTCACCCTACCTCCACCAACCCAAAATATTTTCTCCCCACTTCCCTTCACCTCACTGTTAGAGGCACTTGCTTTACACTCCCACACACAGCACAATCAAGATGAAAATGGCAATCCTCCATTTTGAAATCTGGGCAAAGATTCAGGGTCTTCTTCAAAACATCAAACTTAGCATGACCCATTACTCTATGGAACAAATGTAAACAACGACCGTGTTGTATTTTACTGCCAACACACATTATCTCTACATTTTACCCTTCAACATTGTTGACCTTATCAAACATGACATGCATTTTATTTCTTTTTACACCTTTTCCAACTAAATTCCCATTTTTGTCATGTATAAAGCAAAATATCCCCTTGAAAGTAACCTTATATTGCTGCTCAGTTAGTGTAGCCACACTTAACAAATTTTCCCTCATTTGTGGAATGTACAAAACCTTCTGCCAGTACATTTTCAAGCCCAAAATGTAACCCAGACCAAATTGAGAAAACACGTGAAACGATCCATCGGCAAGAGTAACAGAAGCTCCTTCCATAGTTTCCAGATTTCTTATATTGTTAATGTCATTTGTGATGTGGTGGGTGGCTCCAGAATCAAGAATCCATTTGCCACTCTTACTTCCATCATCCACACCTGTTGCAGCCATCATCACTCTGGCCCCAGATGAACCACGTGCTCTGCCTCTGGCAAAGTTTCCTCCTCCTACAGGCTGGCTTCTCTTCATTCTGCAATCTTTCCTTAAATGTCCAATTTTATTGCATAGAAAGCACCGCCTGGCCGTTGCTAATCTCACTCCTCTAAGGACATTTTCTTTATACTCCGTCTCTGATTGCAGCTCCGGCAACTCCTCTGCACTCTGGCAAGCTTCAAGCTCCATCTCAAACAATCTTCTCTCTTCCTCCTCTAGGATTCTTGAGCACACCAGATCCAAGGTCAAATCCTGAGGTCTTATATATTGCAGGGAATGCATCAAAAAATCCCAACTATTAGGCATACTAGCCATCATTATAAATGCCTTATGTTCATTACTAATGTCCACACCTCTAGTTTGGCATTCCAAGAAAAGGTTCTTCGTTCTCTTCACATGTCTCTTCACATCTCCACCATCCTCAAGCTTGACTCTGTAAAGCCTTTTAGTCCATAACATTTTGCCCAAGGTAGTTTCAGGCTTATGAACATTTTAAAGTGCTTCCCAGACTTCCTGTGCAGTCTGCAATCCCCTTACATGGATCAGGTGATCTGGAGATATACAAAGAATAAGAGTTGACAAACCTCTTCGATTCTTGTTACGGTCTGATTCTGTGCCCAAAATCATTTTTTCCAGATTTTCCTGGGCCAATAAATGTTCCATATATATGCACCATTGCTGATAGTTACAATCAGTCAATTTTTCAATCGCAGTGAGTGGATTTGATCCAGCAGCCATCTCTCTCCCTTGGAAGATCTTCGGTTGTACCCGAACTCAGCCCAGCTATTTTCCTATAGCCTCCGACAATCTCCCCTCTGATCTGGCTACTCACAAGACTCAATGGCTTTATGGCTTCACACTTCAGGACCATAAATCCTCAGGGTCCCAGCACGCCCCGCTGTGCAGATCTCTGCTTCACTGGAAACACACCGTCTCCCCTCTAGAAGCAAAACTCCTCTGCAGCAGCTCCGGTTCAGCCTTGCGTCCACTCCAAAAACTCCAAACTTCAAACAATTTTATCACATTCCTTGGCACAAGGGCCCATAACCACTGTTGATGTTTGCTGCAGCATATGCTTGGTGATAAGCTGAAGTTGTTATGAGGCTTCTTGGATAAAACAGAATGCTGAGTCTTCAGTACAAAATCAATTCTTTACTCACACAAAAACAATCCACTTCACTCTACAGCACACTATCTCCCAACATGCGACCAGGACAGATTACATGGCTTTTATACAAAATGCTGAGGCACGCTGGTACAGACATCCTCGTCACTTCCCAATCTTCATAACCTGCTGGTTAACCCTTTCTGCTCCAGCAGTGTATATTGCATCTTTGCTCTGACACAGCACCAGATATATATATACACAAATTCACATTTCACCGCTATGATACACTCTATACATTTCAACAAATACTTCCTACTAGGGATGACTAATATTGAGTATAGTATGAATATAAACAAACTTTTCACTTATTTAACAATGACGGCAAAATTGTATTCTTCAGAGTATGGAGACAAAAGGTCAAAAGCAGAATGGATAGAGAAAATGTTATATATTATGAGCATGGACAAATTAACCTTTTTGGTATCCAAATCACAAGGCAAATGTATCAAAAGACTGGACTCCTTTTAAGAATGGCTGAAAGAAAATAAAACAAAAATTTTAATTTGATCTGATGAAAAGTGAAGATTAAAACACCATTGCAGAAAATTCAGAGAGGAGAAGATTAATGGACATTACAAAGAAGAATGTACGTACAATCTCTCACCCCATTACCCTATTCCTTCTGTCCCCCTTTCCCCAAACAACCTCTACCCTTCCCCACCCCACCCCACCCCCCTTCCCTAAGATTTACCCTATGTGATATTTTAACCTAATGATGTTCTTTAAAAATCTTCAATAAAAATATGGGGAAAAATCACATTATGACAATTTCACATTTAATGGATTTTAAATTTTAAGATTTTAAAATACTAAATTAAAAGCCAAATCTGTATTCCACTTCTTACCATTTTGTGCAAAGTATATCAGATATCCTGACAGGAGTTTGACTTTGCTTGAACTGGATGGCCCCTGGGGTTTCCGTTGTTGTTGTTGTTGTTACAAATGCTGGGTGGCCACTTGTTTGGGGTGTTCTGATTGTGCTTTTCCTGCATGGCAGAAAGGGTTGGATTGGATGCCCCCTGGAGTCTTCCACTGAAATACTGTTTATAATGTGTGTGGGTGCGTGTGTGTGTGTGTGTGTCTGTGTATGATTTGCCCTTCTCACCCCTGAATGGTACATATTCAATGCCATTTTTAGACATACAAGATAGACAGACAGATAGGCATTTCCAACTTTGGTGCCTGGAGGTTATGCTCGATTCCAGCCACAAGGGGGGGTGCTGTCACCTCACCCACTATGACACAGAGTCATTTTGATCGCATTTCCTCCTTGTTCCTTGATCACCAGCATTTTTATGGTGTCATAAGACACTTTAAGCAATACCTAATTTCTCTTCTAGGACATGAGTAGCTGATTCAACCTAGAGGAAACACTAGTGGAAAATAACTATTTGGCCATGGAATATGCTGCCTCAGAGTTTTCAGAAATTTTAAGCAAAGGCTGGATGATGATCTGTCCAGCATAATTTGATTGTATGTTCCTGCATAACAGGGGTCTCTTCCAAATTTATGATTCTATGATTGGATGAAATGATGCATTACAAAGATCCCAATTTAGATAGAGATAGATAGAGAAGGAAGAAAGAGAATGTAAAAGAGAAAGACTATGAGGGGATGAAAGGAAGAGAAAAGAAAAAAGGGATGAAGGAAGAGAGTGAGAAAAGAAAAGATAAAGGAAAGAAAGAAAGAACAAACGAAGGAAGTTAAGAAGGAAAGAAGGAAGGCGGGAGGGAGGTTTATAAGGAAAACACAAGGGGGAAATAAAAGGAAGGTAGAAAAGAGAAAGGGAGAATGTATATAATGGAAATAGAGGAAGAAAGAGCCACACAGAGAGACTGCTCATCATTTACAGAGTGTTGGCATGGACACATTGTGATGTCAGCTTTCTCAGAGCTGAAGAAGTAGGTGGGTAGTGGTCTCAGAACACATGGGCAATGCCAGATATATCTATAGAGAGAGAGAGAGGGAGGGAGGGAGAGGGGGGGAGGTGTCTACACTGAATTTAATTGGATTTTAGATATTAGTTGGCACAAGGTTAGCCTTTGCAAAGCTAAGCACTGGAGCCATGATCAAGTATTTTAAAACCTTCATCTTTTTCTCCTTTTCTTGTTTTAAATAGGTAGTTTGTTCACATTTAAATCCAGTTATTAAATAATGCAAAAATAACTGTCCCTGAGTAGCTGACAAATTTAGGTTGAGACCAAGGGAGCTTCTTTGGGGTTTTGTTCACCTGTTAGAGCTTTGTGATGAATGTACAAATCCCTGGTAGCATGGTGTTGGATTAGAGATCTACAATATTATGCAACATCCTATCTATGCCTTACAACGTTTTCTCCAAACACCATACAAAAATCCTTCTTTCTGCCTTTAACCATATCTGGGAAGTTTCTCAGTGATATCCCAAAAACTGCCCACAGAGCTCTCTGGTAAGAATTTCATTACAGCAGCTCATATAGAGAGGGGGAGGTTTGATTTGTTGCACAAGCTGGTTCAAATGATCACAGTTTTGATATAATAATAATAATAGGTATACTCTTTTAGGGACCACGGAAGCTGAATAGAAAATTTAAAAGAGGAAGAAAATGCTGACAATCTAATGGAATAAGTAGTTTGAATGCCCTCATGATGGAAAATCCATTTTCCTGCATGCGGTATTAAAATAAACAACATTTCTTCACAATTTTCAAAGCAAAGACATTACAAATAAAAGTGGAGTAGATCTTTCTGAAAGTGCTGGAAATGGGATTATGTGATTTCCCCTGTGATTTTTTGGCAATGCAGATTCCACAAGTGACACCCCTTGACCTTTTGCTTCTCTAAGAAGCAATGAAGCATGCATTCTCCTTACCTTGCATTCCTGTTGATCAATGATTCCATGTCATTTGAGAGCACAGTCAATACAGATGAGAAATGGACACCTAGTTGATTTCCTGGGAGACCAAAAGACAAAAAAAGAAAAGAAATCTAAACATTAAGAAGGTGAGCGGCCCATGGTTCGTCCTGACAAGTCTGTGTGAGCATGAAACTCATCCTTTGTATGACAAAACATTTTACTTTATTATAGTTCCCAATTAAGATAAACTATTTTCTTAATTATAACAGGAATAGGTAAAATTGAAAAAGTTTTGGATCTAAAACAGGAATAGACACTTTATTTAAAGATATATTCAGGAATTATTTTGAAAGTAAGATGCTTCAGAACTGAAAAGTGCATCTTCCAAACTAAAAGCATAACCCTCAAATTGGTTGTTCCAATGTTCAAAGGCAATATGACAAAATTCATATGATTTAAACATAGACTCAAATGCTGAAATCAATTGCTCAGTTAAACTTTGTGAGTTCTTAGCACAGAGACAACACATCAGTGAGATTTTGCTGTGTTTATTCTAACTATGCAGTGAGCCACTTGGAACAAGGAAGGATTTGCATCTCCAAGTACAAACCAAAGGGATTTCAGTACCACTTTAGAAATCAGCTACTTTAGCTCAGGAAACATACTGTTGATGACTGGAAAGGAAGCAACACCACTAGAATCCTTATCCTGCTCTAGGCACTCAAGTTTGGAAATTGTTAGTGCTTTAAGTACTAGTAGCTTTTCACTAGGCATGGGCTCGGAGTTCTGAAAATTAATTGATATCGGAAGAGATTCGTAAGAAATGGTACTTCCGAGTATATCCGCTCCTCGCCGTCGAAACCGGAAGTAGGCTTTCTTTTTTGATCGTGGAGGCCGGCATTTATCATAATGATCGTAATTAATTCTTAATTATTGTACTCACACATCTTCTCCCTGTCTTCTCCCCCTCGGTTCCTTCCCACCTTAATTCATCTTCTTGCCCTGTTTGTTTTTCCCGCATTTCTATGGGGAACTGGAAGTGACACTGCCGCTAGGCATTCTGGGAAGTGTAGTCCTCCACACTTCTCCTCCCTCCCCCCTGCTTTCTCTCTCTCTCGCTCTCTCTTCCTCGTGGTGGCGGTGGTTTGGGGGTCTTGAGGAAGAGTGGGCTGACTCACTTCCTTCTGGGCGCCGCCTTGGTCTTCTTGGCCTTGGTGCTCTTGGCTGTCTTGGGCTTGGCTTTGGGGCTCTTGTCCTTGGGCTTCTGCGGGGACGCTCACTCTCTCACATGCTTCTCCTCTTCCACCTCGTTCTCTTTCCTCGTGGCTCCCCCCCTTCTCTTCCCCGTTGCTCTGTCTTCCCCCACCGCACGGGTCAACTTCAGCCCTCCAGGTGTTTTGGATTCCAACTCACACAATTCCTAACAGCAGGTAGGCCAGCGTTTCTCAACCTGGGCATCAGAACCCCTGGGGGGGTCACGAGGGGAGTTGTGTGGGATTGCCAAAGACCATTAGAAAACACAGGATTTTATGTTGGCCATGGCGGTTCTGTGTGGGAAACTCGGCCCAATTCTGTCATTGGTGGAGTTCAGAATGCTCTTTGATTGAAGATGAACTATAAATCCCTGCAACTACAACTCCCAAATGTCAAGGTCTATTTCCCCTAAACTCTATCTGTGTTCACATTTGGGCATATTGGGTATTCATGCAAAGTTTGGTCCTGATCCAACATTGTTTGAGTCCAGACTGCTCTCTGGATGTAGGTGAACTACAACTCCAACACTCAAGGTCAATGCCCACCAAACCCTTCCAGTATTTTCAGTTGGTCACGCGTGTTCTGTGTGCCAATTTTGGTTCAATTCAATCACTGGTGGAGTTCAGAATGCTCTTTGATTGTAAGTGAACTATAAATCCCAGCAACTACAACTCCCAAATATCAAGGTCTATTTTCCCCAAACTCCATCTGTGTTCACATTTGGGCATATTGAGTATTCATGCCAAGTTTGGTCCTGATCTAACATTGTTTGAGTCCAGACTGCTCTCTGGATGTAGGTGAACTACAACTCCAACACTCAAGGTCAATTAACTATATGTATTACTGTGTTAGAGTGTCATTTTGTGTCATTTTGGTTGGTGGTGTGCCCCCGAATTTTTTTAATGTTAAAAGTGTACCACGGCTCAAAAAAGGTTGGGAAACACTGTTCTACGGCTTGTGAGTCTATGGTGCTTCCCCACTCAGGAGAAACACCACACATTAGCGTTATTAATCACATTGTACTTTTTCCATAATATTGTGGGATATAGCAAACTTGGCTTCATCCAACTTGTATATTGATGTGATGCTGCTTTATATTCAAGTGATGCTGCTTTTCTATTAACATGTGTTGCTGCTTATGCTTGTTCAAATACTTGCTATATTATTTACTCATGTGTTGCTGCTTATATGATAGTACTTTGAATACCTCTCAGATACCTGTATTTTGTAATGTTATTGGGTACAATTAGCCACAATAGGCATCCCTTTGGAAGCCTACATTTTTATAGTGGTATTACTACTTTATTGTTCTATGCCTTTTCATATGTATGACATGTATTTTTGATGTATTTGTGCAATACAATATACCAATATTGGCATTTACCTTTGCTTGTTTGATGTGTAACTGTCCATTCGCATACCTTCCCAGGACTAGTACCTTGTGTGCCGCTACTACCTCTTATATTTATGTTATACATCTACAGCTCCAGTCAATTGCACTCCAGAGGTGAAGGGGAATGTTCCCCCCTTGATCTGCCTGTGCTTTTAACTGTTTCCCTGCTTTGCCTACTTTAGAACTAATTAAGAATTTTGTTAGTAATTACGTTACATTTTAGAACTTTTTGGAAATTTTTTTGTAAGTCTTTCTATTACTAATAAAAAAAATCCCCCATTTGATTTTAGAATTGCGATTTTTCGGTTCTAAACCAAGCCTACTTTCCACTCTACATCTTACCACTCTTGACATGGAAGGACCCTTGAGCCTCTCTTTGACTTACAACTACTCATAGGTAAATATGATTCTTTATAGACTGTATCCTTGTTTGTATCTTTGTTTGCACTGCTGGATGGAATTCCTGTATTTAACATTATTATGATTGTATTCGACTACCTTTACTCATTAGAGCTTTATGTGTTTATTACAGTTATACCCTTGTGGACGCTGTTTGTATTGCCACCTTGAAAAAGCCTCGAAACGGGCTATAGGCCTTAGACTTTACTAACCCATCGGTGCTTACAAACCTTGTGTTGTATAGCGTTCCTGTATTTTCAGCCTATTTAGGCAGCCTCTAATAACATTGAAGAACTTTTTGCAATTTTGAAGTGTGGACCTTACTTTATTATTTGAAAATTGCTGCTGGATTACAAACATGGGATCCTTGCCACCTTCCTATTGGTTGGGACAACTCCACTCCCCTCTTTCCCCATCGCGGGGCGTGAGGAAACCCCTGCCACCGTTTGGAGATTCTCCGGCACAGCGGTTGACCGCGCTGCAAGGCCCCGACATTGCCCTCACACGGGCTAAAGATTGCACACGCCACGCTGGTACCACAGCCCTTGGATTCGCCAGCTTCGCCCTGTGTTCCTCCGCTTTGAGCCAGCAACAGAGACCCGGAACTTCCGCATAGACCTATTCCGCATTCCCTAGCAACTAGACTACAGCGCGTGATGCTACCACGCTGATCGAGGAGGAGGTGCACTGCGTCACTGCGCCACGCCTACGTAACCACGTGGGATGCAAGGAGCAGTTCCGGACACGACGGAGACTATATTTTGGATTGTTTATCTTCGCTTTCCAGTGCTTGGCATCAGCATATGGGACACGACACACTGTGACTGAGTGAGTGCTTATTATTCCCAGCATCTTTACACGGAATCTTTTGCAGCGGTTATTTCGCCACAGCTGAGCAAGGACTCACCAGGGGGGGTCCCCAGTTTCCGGACTCAGCAGGATTGTATTATTGTACCCTTTGTCTATTTACCACACTTCCATTTCTTTCTGTTTACGTGTAGAGTTGTGCTTGTTATTAGTAAGTTACTATCACAGTATTAGCTCTTAGTTGAGTTATACTCAGCATCATTAGGTAGTTTCCCAGTGTTTTGCTACTCAAGTTTGGAAACACAGACCTCCTTCTTCTCTTACCTCCTTTTACAACTTACGAATATTCTGAACGAACCTAACCATGTCTACTCTGTAATCTTTTAAGATGCCGTGTGAAAATTGAAATATAGCTTCATAGAACTCCATAGTGACATGGAAAAACATGATTTGAAAATAAGAGACAAATGACATGGAAGGTCAGCCTAAATCCTTTTGGACAATCCATCTCTAGCTGCAAACAAAACTTTCAGACAGCGGGTCTGTTATGCAGTTGTTTAAGAGATGTTGGGAAAGAGCTAGTTATGCAACTTACATGGAAATGCACCCGGTCTCAATGAGTTCCTTGATCTAATTATCCTTCTAGAGCAATAATTCAAACATGGCTAGGTAGATATTAGGGTGTCCTCCAGTGGTGAAGTGCTCTATTCAGCCATTCTGTTGAAAGTGTTCAGCCTGTTTTATTATGAGCTGGAGAAGATTAACAATGAGAAGATGGGTGGCAAGAAAAGAGAGAACCTAAACTAACATAAGATTGATCAGGCTTTGGCAAATTGGTTGCCTGACCTTTTTATACATGCTTAGGTTATTTCTAGAGCACATGCCACATAGTAAAAGGAAACAAGGAGGAATTTGGTGAACATGCATACACTCATTTGGTGAAAGGGGGCACTCTGGAACTGCCTCTTTAGGTTCATGTAACTGTGAGAAGGGGAAAGGACTTCCCCTGGGCTGGGCTGGGGACTAGACCTTTAATTTAAGTCATGTGATTTGGAAGAGGGACTTTTGAGTTAGCCTTCTAGTTGAGAGCTGACTGGGAGCAAACCAGCTTTTGGGTTCTCCTTGGGGCTTTGGAGTTTGACCCAGGAAAAGCTGGAAATCTAGGAGAAACCACTTGTCTTGTGAAAAGTCAAAGAAGTTTATAGTTTAAGTAAAGTGATTTTTTAATCACTCTTGATGTCTGGCATCTTTATTTTCATGCTTGGTCAACAAAATGTCAGAATACAACTATTCTATCAGAATATAATTTTTTTTAATAAAAAAAACAAATGTAATTGCTTTTTCTTTAAAATGTGAGAACTAGGCAGTTTAAAAACACAATCTCCACTCTGGGATAAATATTAACAACCAACATTATGGCCACTTTGTTCTATAAGAAATAAAGGAAGGAATTATCTCCAAGGAATAGAAAAATGATCAAAACAAGAGTGGAAGTCTTTAAACAAATACTAGAAGACAGTGACAACCAGAAGAAAAAAATGGTCATTTTTATACATTTCATTTTTGTTTCTATTGCCTATTGTGACAGAGGGTTCAATGTGAAAACAAAACTCTGGACCAAGGACAGAAAGAGGCCAAGTGACTGTGTTTGTGTAGGCTAAAATGAAGATTAACATAATCTGTGCAATGTTTTAGATTTATTTTTAAAAGAGCCTAAAATTGATAAAAATTGCAAGAAGCCAGATGAAATGTACACTTTAGAGAAAAAAAATAGGATGTTGAGGACAAGTTAACTCAGAGTTTGGGTATGAAGGTGTTATGGTTCCTCCCCAGCTACAGAAACAAGGGAAAGAACTAGGAGAGGCTATCAGAAATGGCTGAATGTGGATTGTTTCTTGCATTTACGATATATTTTCTATTGTAAAGGGTTTTTTAAAAAAACAAAACAAAATAAAAACAAAAAGAAATTGCTAATAATGTCATTTAGAAACAAAACTAAAGGCGGGGAGGGATAAAGCAAAACCAACACAACATAAATGAAAATGAGTATTTTTTCTGGTCTCTAAATATCTGGTTTTCAAAGTTTGGGTTTGTACAAGAAAGGCAAATTTAAAAGATGACATTTGGTCCATAGGTTTAGACAGGTAAAGTCCCATGTAGGAATTCAGTCTTCAAGAATTTCCGGCCTACAATTGACATCCTTACCTGCTATGGAAATGTATCTTGACAATATTCACATTCAATCTGTTACCTATCTCTCTTACTCACTCAGCTCTGGATCTGATACTGTTTGTGACATCACTAATGACATCACAATGCCATATGTGCCTTCAACCCAGGCTGTCTCCATGCCAACACTTCGGTTTCTGTCAAATTCTAGGTTCCTTTTTCTCATATAAAGTATTCAACTGTGACTGCACATTTTCCATTCAGTTCATTTCAGCCACCACATTTCTGTGTGAACTGTATAATACACAATGTATTTTCAAAGGCTTTCATGGCTGGAATCACTGGGTTGTTGTAGGTTTTTTGGGCTGTATGGACATGTTCTAGAAGCATTTTCTCCTGACAAGCATTCTCCCAACCTCACAACCTCTGAGAATGCTTGCCTTACATGCAGGCGAAACATCAGGAGAGAATGCTCTTAGAACATGGCCACATAGCCCAAAAAATCTACAACAACCCACTGTAAAAAACTGTATAATACACATTTGGTATGTAATTTTTCCTAACATACACACATTGTATACACAACATTGCATACATATTTGTCAGTAAGCTTTGAGCTGGAAACTCAATTTCAAATTCAATAATGCATTCTTTCCAATTAGCAAAATAGTCCAGGAAGCATAAATCAGATATATTTGTTCAAACTTGGGGCCCAACCAAAATTATCTTTCATTGCTAGATAATATAAATGAAAACTGAAATCCTGTGTGCACCTAGTTAGCAGTAAAAACCATTGAAATGAACAGGTTGTACTACTGAATCGTCATAGATACTATTATTAATAGGAAATGTCTTAACTCCTGGAAAAAACACCACTTGGCATTACTGCAAGAAACATTATTATATACAACAATGGTTCTCAACCTGTGTGTCCCCAGGTGTTTTGGCCTTAAACTTCAGAAATCCTAACAGCTAGGGTCAGTCTCCCTCCTCCTCCTCTTTCTCCGGCGCCGCGGCGCATGGGACACCAGCGGCGCCGGGAAGGAGGAGGAGGCCCACCTCCTCGCACCCTCCCGCCCTTCCCGGCGCAGCCGGTGTCTCGTGCGCTGCGGCGCCGGGGAAAAAGGAGGAGGAGGAGGGAGAGACAGGAGAAGGCAATCAGCTGACTGCCTTCTCCTTTCTCCCTCTTTCCCCGTGCGCGCGCCGGCGCCCAGGGGGTACCAGCGACGGGGAAAGAGAGAGACAGGAGAAGGCAATCAGCTGATTGGCTTCTCCTTTCTCCCTCTTTCCCCGCGCGCGCGCTGGCGCCCAGGATCCCCGCGCGCACGGGGAAAGAGGGAGGAAGGAGAAGGCAATCAGCTGACTGCCTTCTCCTTCGTCCCTCATCGTCCCTCATCTTTCCCCGCGCACGCGCCCTTGCAATTTAAAATAAGCCCCTAACTCAGGGTTGTCCAACTGGTGGCCCGGGGGCCGTACACGGCCCCCAGCCTGTTGGACACTGAGTTAGGGGCTTATTTTAAATTGCAAGTGCAATGTGGCCACTGAAAAATGTAAATAACATTTTTATATAATATTTGAATGTGTGATCAAGCTAAACAAGTTTTTTCACGCATTCAAAAGTGCTTCGAGTAGGGGACTCCACTTTCTGTAGCCATGCCCTGGACCCATGCAGATGAATGCAAGCAATGCCTGTAATTTTCAAACAGTGAAAGATAGAGTCATAAGAAAGTAAGGTATCAATGGTATTACATAATAATTTGGGGGAGGGCCCAATTTGAAAATATTTTCCACTGAACTGAGTGGAATTTCCATACAAGAAATCAAGTTGAGAATAATTCATTTTGAAATCTATTAATTTTTTGTAATTTGGAGGTCATTTTAGAATTGATGTCTGTTTCCTAGAGTTCCTTATTGGGCTTTTAATGGTTACTTCCTGCCCTCTTGCAACTTAGTCCCGTGTGCTTTCTGTCGTTACAGAACCCAGTCAAGCAAACAGTGCAATCCTTTGAAGCTTAAAGAAAAGCTAAATTTTGCCAGGGCCATGCATGGAATGGTACCAGTGGAGCAGCCAATGTTGCAAAAGATTGCTGCTGGTACAACAGCAATGGGTTTACCGTCTTATGAAAACAGTGGAATGCCATGAAATAGTCTTTCAAACACTACAAAGCAACAAAATTGGACTTTCTACAGTTTGAAAATACAGTTGGGTACCATGGCCACTGCTTATTCCCTGTACTTTTATGGCATACAGTATATGTTTTCATGCATGTGTTTATCATAATTATAGTTACATTATTAAGGTTAATATAGTGGGCCCTTAATATCTGCTGGAGTTTGGTTCCTCTATAGATACCAAAATCCATGCATCCTCAAGTCTCATTACATACAACAATGTAATAAAGTTATATAAAATGGCAAAGCCAAGATTTGTTTTTTGGATTTTTAAATATATATTTTAAAGTCATGGATAGTGCAATCAATGGGTCCAGAATCAATCGATAAGGAAGGCCAACCATATAATGAGGAAGGAAACCCTATGATTCTTTTAGGACAAAGAATTAATCATAGTATTCTTTGACCAATGGTAAATGAATCCTGATTTACAATGTTGTAGGAATACGCAGACAATAATGATCAGTGGATGATGTGCTTAGCTAACTAAGACCAAGCTCAATCATTAGCCAGTATGATATGAACATTTCATTGGACGATGATTGAAGGGAGCAGTGACAGTTATGTATGCCTTTTTGCATCGTTTTATCCTTTGGTGTAAGGGAAAATGATGTAATATTTACAAGCATTTGGAGTGAAATGCTTCACCATGCTTGTACATATGGAAGGGACTGGATATCTTTTCCTTTAACCTAGGCAGCAAAACATCTCAAGGATGGTCCTGCCTTAACTCGGTTCACATAAGAAGATTGTCCATTGCCTAATTTCTGCTTCTCTTCATGCTCAATATATCACCTTCTTTAAGGATAGTGCCAATATACCAACATCAGCTGGCAAGACTGCTGTTCAGCTGTTAAAAATTCTTTACATTTTCTTTGCATGAAACCATAGCAATCCAATTTACTGCTAATTCCCAGTGAAGTGCTTATTGTTGTTTCAGCTTTCAATTCAATTGTTCAAGCATCTTTTGATATGACTCTTGCTTTAAAAATTAAGTACAAACCAAACCAGTGCATCTCTCATATTACATTGGCTGGCTGCCATCCCATCACTGTTAAGTCAATAGACATCTTTGTGATTCCACATCTCTAGTTTTAATTTGTGGTCACTGTATGTATTTTGTCAAAATGTGCTTTGGTTTTTTACCAATCAACATTCACAGGAAGTCTGACAATGATAAAATAGTCTTTAAGAATCTGCATTTATTTTACCTTCCATCTAAAATTTCAGCGCATCTTATGTATACTTAGGAAATAATTTTGAATATTCAATATTCAGAAGACCAGAGAAGAACTCATAATACTCCTACCCATCACCTCCCTGCTGGTAGACATAGCTGGCTGTCATATCAAATTAAGAAAATGAATAATCACCAACACACTGATTTCCCTTACCATGTAGAAGGTAATGAATACAAAATCATTCTACTGCTTCTGAAAGATGATGTCAAACATAGAACATGTTTTTTCAGCCTACACAAGGCTTGATTTGGTGTTAGACATCTATTGAGACTGATGTGGAATTTTTTCTCCCAGATACACCAGGAAAGATAAATTTTATTTGGAGAAAGAAATGCCTTTCTGTCTCCCACCCTGACAGACCATAATCTGAACAGAATAGCAATCTCATCAGACAGGAGTGAATTTGGTGGCATGTGCCTGTTCTCCTTCCCTTTTGTGACTGAGCCCACCTGCTCCCATTCCATGATGCACTGCAAATTCCAGTGGGGCTCCATCATAAAGGGAAGTTCAACCAGTGCATGCCACAGTGGCAGCAACATGAGAGGACTCTTGTGTTGCAGTGATTTCAAGGGAGGGAAGCCCTACATGGGATGTGGCAACTGACGCTTCCCCACATGGGATGGGGCAACTGGTGAGTCAGGTGATGTGGGGCATGGAGCAATGGATTTTCCATGCCCCCTTATGAGCATCACTGGAATCACCACAATCTGTGGCAATTCTGGTGGCACATTTGATGTGGTTGTAGGAGCCATGAGTCATGAATTCATACACTCTAATGTAGTTTGTCAAGTTTGCCATTCACTACTATAAGGCACATGTGCTGGGAAAATCAAATTCAACATAGGTTTTGACTACAGTTGAACATCAGTTGGTCATATATCACCTTCTTTAAAGTACACAGCCATTTATCAGTCTTTGCTAAATAACTTATTCCCCAGTTCATTGGCATGATAGAAAACAAGATATAGCTTGTAACCTTTACAGCTTGTTCTTTGAAAGGAAATTTGTGCTTATGATTATGACCTCATCAGATGTTGGCAGAATTGGCAGCATGCTCCACTTCACCTTCCCTTTAAGCACAGAGCCTGACAGCTCCCATTACATAATCAACAGGTGCTTCTGGCAGGACTATGTCCTTAAAGGGAAGGTGAAGAGGAGCATGCCACATTGACAGAAACACTTTTTGGAAAGAACAAAACAACCAAACACAACTTTCTTCTGACTCACTTAGAGATAGAGCTGCAAAAAACTGTTTGATAATGATCATCATGCAGTTTTCCTCCACCATTTATTTTTGAAAATATAAATTTATAATCCTCCATGAGTGCCCAGATATTAGTTAGATTTTTGTCACTGCTAAATGGATATAAAATTTAATAATTATATCTTTACTATAGAAAGATCCTCATTAGCTTGGTTTATTAAACATTCTGTTTTTAACTCTTTACCATACAGAAACGATACCATGAATGCGTACAATACTGCCCCAAACTTGGTTTCGTGCACTTTTGAAACAGATTCAGAACATGGGAGGATTTCTAGATCCTCTTTAATTGACAGACTGTATTTGAAGGCTCCCAAAAGATGCTCATTAATTCTGTGATTTGACTGTAAATTACTATGTCTTCTGACTTTACAGAGGTTAAGGCAACATGTTATCAAATCTTATTTAACATATGATAAAATTTGATCAGTACAAGCTTCTCATTTTAAATCATCACAAAATATATAGGCAGGCTAGTATAAATGCTATGAGTTGGAAGAAACACAGTCTGTTTTTTCAACAGCTGACCGATAAGGCAACCTGGCTAGACCCCTTCCAGTCCGGCTTCCATTTGGGCCATGGGACAGAGACCGTCCTGATCTCCATCACAGACCTACTCCATTGCCATTTGGACCAAGGCGGATCGCCGCTGCTCGTGTTATTGGACCTCACGGCAGCATTTGATACTGTCGATTACCAACTTTTGACACACCGCCTGGCGGTAGCAGGGGTGAGGGGGACAGCCTTAACCTGGCTGTCCTCCTTCCTCCAAAACCGCCTGCAGTGAGTGAAGTGGGGAGGGGTGGTCTCCGAGGGCTCCCCCTTACATTGTGGAGTCCCTCAGGGGGCCATCCTCTCCCCGCTGTTATTTAACATCTATATGCGACCACTCGCCCAATTGGTGCGGAGTTTTGGGCTGGAGTGCCATCAGGGTGCTTGTGCCCGCTTTGTGCTGGTCTGTGACCGTAATAAAGTTTTTTTGATATTTTTTGACACCCAGCTCATTCTGAGGATGGACGCTGGGGTGGAATCTGTACCCGATAATTTCCATCTCTGCCTAGAAGCCGTAACTGGATGGCTGCGAGCCAGTAAGTTGAGGGTGAACCCGGCGAAGACGGAGATCTTGTGGCTGGGCCGCCTGGGGGGGTAGAGACCCAGTTGCCGACACTTCGCCCGCAGCCATCAGTAAAGAGCTTGGGGGTCCGGCTGGGCTCCCAACTGTCTATGGAGGCACAGATTGCCTGCGCCTGCAAGACAGCGTTTTACCACCTGCGACAGGCAAAACATCTGGCTCCTTACCTCTCCCGCTGCGACCTGGCTACGGTGATCCAAGCCACGGTCATCTCGAGGCTTGATTACTGTAATGCGCTGTACATTGGCCTACCTTTGTCGGCGATCTGGAAACTCAAGCTGGTGCGGAACGCAGCAGCACGCCTGCTCTCAGGAGCCCCAAGAGCCGCTCACGCAACTCCACTCCTGCGCGATCTGCACTGGCTCCCAATTGAATTCCGGGTCTCCTTCAAGGTGTTAGTTCTAACTTTCAAGGCCTTATATGGTTTGGGCCAGTGTACCTGAGGGAGCGGCTTACCCCTTATGTGCCCACGAGATCACTGCGTTCAGAGGGGCTCAACTTATTGGAAGTACCTGGTATCAAGACCTACAGGTTATCTAGTACGCAGCAGAGGGCGTTCACTGTGGCCGCGCCGACTCTGTGGAACTCCTTGCCTGAGGAGATTCGAGCCACACGGGACCTGATGCCATTTTGCAGAGCCGTTAAGACCTGGCTATTCAGGCAGGCATTCGGCTTTGGCCGGTGCCCGCCATAATCTGCACTCTGCCACGTCACCGTCATCGTCATGCCATTACGCTGCATATGGTTGTTTTATTGGGAATGGGGTTAACTGGGGGTTTTTATTGGTTTTATGATGTTTTATATGTTTTATCAGATTTTATCCCTGTAATCCGCTCTGAGCTCCGGAGACAGCGGTATATTAAACCGAATAAATAAATAAATAATAAATAAGTACTCTTAAGTTGCCGACTTGAGTCACAATCACTTTCTGAATGGCATCCATAGGAAATAAATTATCCTACATATTAAAGTCCAATCTATGCCTTCTGTGCCAGAAAAAAAACTCCTGATATTATGCCTTTCCATGAAATTGCTGTATATTTACAACAGAAATTTTGGATTCTTGTCTTTGTTTAAACATGTGTGAATTCATACAACAAACAGGCACATTATACATACCTCAACCAATAATTAATTATAAACAAATATAAATCCCAATTCAGTTCCACTCCTGAGTTGAAAATACAACGAAGAAAAGAAGTTGTGCTAGCAGACTGTTGTACATAATGCAATTTAACAAAAGCAACTGGCAGAATTTACAAAAGATGATTCACATAATTTGAATTCAGACAGTCAGTGTGTGAAAAGTGCTACATGCTTGGGGAGAGCCTATATCAGGATTATAGATATATTTAAATTGTATAAATGCCTTCATTTCACAACAATCTGCAGAATTTCCAGTGATGAGGTACTTTCATTCCTTCATCTGTTTATAAAATTGATGTTCATTATGACATTTTAATACCAATTTTCAGTGAATGCTCCCAAGGTAGGATACAAGCAATCTCATAAATTGATTAAAATTGCAATTAAAATTCAGGATGCTGCACAAAGACCCAATATCAAGCATTCCTAAAACAATCAAACAGCAAAACAACAGGAAAATAATAACTTGTTGATGTCAACAAGAGTCTTTGTCCTGTTGCAGAATGGGTGTGGGACCAGGGCTGAGAAGATAGGACTTCTTCATTTTTTCCCCAATGCAATTGGTCTTTCAGTAACCTTGAGCTGGCCCTACTCTTTCAATCTATTGTCCTTCAAAGCTATGAGTACAAAATGGGTATACGCATTGTGACTGCTTAAGTTTATTAGGAAGAAGGCAGGGTACAAACATGTTCAACAATAACTTCCAAATGACAACACAATAAACTTGTCTTTCTTGATGCATTACACCACATCACATTTTGGTGCCTCCAACATTAGAACTGTTTCTAGGTAAATTTGACCTGCTGATTCAAATAAAAGTAGCAGTTTTTTTTCCTGTCAGCTCTGGTTTTTTATATATCCATCAACCAGTCACCATCTTGCTACTTATAGAAAACCATGATAGCCATGTCTAGAAACTACAGCTGATGTTCACCCCAAATAACTGCAGAAACAGTCCTAAAAATCCTTTCATCCAGAACCTTCTTCCTTGCTTTATTTGGACTTCACATCAGAGGGTATGAAAATCTATGTGAGTGCTAGTCTGAGGTAGCTTTAAGTTCTGCTAAACACAACACAACAAAAAGAGTTACAAATCTCCAATTTTATATCTGATGGTTATTAATTAAACTGTATTGACCTACTTCCTTTAAACAAAGCCCAACAAAACAAATCTTGATATCTCTTGCCTAGAAAATCTCCCTTTTCTTCTTCTCATCTTACTTCCTTCCTTCTCTCTAATCTCTGAACCTTTCTGGACCTCTCTCTTTTTTGGAATCACTGGAATCCATGGGGATTTTCTTCTCTGATATATCTTTGATACCTGTAGGGCTCTTGTTTGCTTTCCCTCTGTGAAAATCTCTGGAACCACCAGGGTCTCTCTGCCTATAATTAATCTATTCCTAATATGGAGGCTGTCACCTGGTGTGAAGGCAAAACCTATGAGTTGGCCTTAATGTTGTCCTATCAAGAGTTCAAAAGAAAAGGCACTGTGTGCTTAAGGTGATCAGTGCAGGAAAAAGGGACAGATGTTAATGTGATCCCTGTTATATATGGCAATGGCTCATAATGTTTCTTGGATGGTCCTCTGATGAAAACAATGGAGTTGCCAAATGTAACAAAGCTAATCAACATAGACAATTTTGAGACAATTCAGAAATACCTGATCATTAGAAATACGCAAGAAACTTAAACACCGATTGCTCTCTTAAACACAATAATTAAGCCAATTTCTTGTCAGCAGAGGAGAGAGGATTTCATAGGAAAGCTCCAATTTATACATTTTAAATCTTCTTCCAAATGGCCAAGGATTCAGATCATTTTGTCTACCTGGACTGCTTGCAAGTAATATTTATCAAGCATAGCTCTTAGCATAATGAAGAATCATATCTCATGTTCATTTGTGGAGGACTTTGGCACATGTCAAACATGCATTTAAATACATTTTTGGTATTTGATAATATTTTTTTAATATATATTTCAAATTAATACACAATCATGAGTAATATTAATATAAACAATTTAGTCATTTGACTAAAGTTTAGTTTGTGTATTCATGATTTGGTTCATCACCTCAATACCCCTCCTATTTTTCCTTTTAATTTAATTTGCTCTCATCCTTAGTGTGAAGCAGATTATTAGGGAACAGTAGTAACCAAAGAAAAAGGAACATCTGGAGAAAATGTGGGCCTTCTGCTGTTTCCTATCAGACCTTTTATTTTTACTTTTTAGTGGGAAGCTGACCGTGACATCACTGCTACCGATGATTCTGTGCAAAGGTTTGTGAACATACATTTTATTACCATGCATACTCACATGCTCTAAGTAAAGAAGCAGCTGCCTGAAAATCCCACCCACAGCCAATTTTGCATGGATATATACACCAAAACAAAATTAGAGCACAAGTGGGGGGAAGAGGAAGAGGTGATAATGAGCTTTTTACGTGATCCTTTTTTTACTTTACTCTTGCTGATTGTGTTGATCACTTTGAAAAATTCATGTGCATTCTAGAACAGCCTCAGGCTGGTTGTACATTACAAGTTTGTAACCAGCTCTGTATAATTAAACAGTACTTTTTAAAAATGTTTGTCTGTAAGAAAATCACTGTAGCTTCTGTCTCCCCTATCCTGTTGCTCTGACAGTTGATTGCAGGAAAAGGAAGGAAACTGTACTCCCTCTGCTCATTCCAATGCAGAGAGACTCATCTGATTCAGGGAGGTAGGCCCTCAGGCAGGAAGCATTACATTTGTTGAGTAAAAAGCCTAGATACTTGCTCATGCCAGTATTCTCTGTCTGCAAATAGCACCAAACAAGTGAGAGGCAAGTGATGTTTGAACTAGATATGAAGTCTATTTGGGTTTTTTGTTTGTTTGTTTGTTTGTTGTGAAAGACCAAAAGTATAATAGTGGAGAATATGTTCTCTGTATGGAAATATTCCCAAGTTCAACATTGACATATTCACCTTAAACAGGATACCAGGTTAAAAAAAGTAGGAAGTCACATTATATTATTGAGTCAAACTGTTGATCCGTCTAACTCACTACTGCCTATAAATTGCAGAATTTCATACAGGAATCTTTTGGTGCATTGTCTGGGGAGAAGCCAGAAATGGGACTTTCTGCTGGCACTGGGAATGTGGCACAGCTGGCTGGGAGTCAGCTGCATAAGATTTCTACTGACCAGAACGTCATGAGTTCGAGGCCTGCCCGGGTCAAGGTGAGCTCTTGACCAATTGTGGAGCTCGTTGTCTGTCTATATATGTTGCATGTCTATGGCATTGAAATCTTTTAGATAAGTTCAGAAATGTGAGTTCAAAATTTGAAGGAATAGACTTCATGAGTATTAAAGGAAGAACCATATTTAATGAATGAACAGCCTTCTTAGGGCTCATCTAATCTATTCATGAACTAACATCAGAAGTCAGTCTAGAGTAACAATATTCTGAGCTAGCCCTGAGGGCTGCTACATTGTTATCTTCACCCTGCAGTGGTGGCAGGATTGAGTCCAGACAATCAAGCAGTGTTGGGACAGCTTTGGCCCGACTAGACTGTCACTTTACCCTTGCTGCTGTTGGATGGTCATGGAGCTCTGAGACAGCAAAGACACACACATTAAGAGGTAGAAGGAGGAGATGATCTCCAAGGCTCTATGGTTATTTGCTGCACTGACGTGGCCCCAAAATGCCCCCTTTAACCTATGCTGTCAAATGCAGAAAAAAGGGGATGGCTTCATTAGCCCATCTGGACAGTGGAATGATTTGGATTAGAGACAGTTTTGCCATTCACACAACACGAAATGCAGGGCTGCTCTGTTGCACTTTCCCAACCTTGTGTTATGTAGGCTGAAACTGAGCCAATCCATTTTAACTGACATTAAGAATCTGAAGTTCTTGGATGTTGTGTGGACATTCAGGTTTGACTTTGGGTCCAGGGCAGGGTATAGGGTCATTGTAGGCAAGCCCTTAATCTCCTTTTTCTCTCTCTCTCTCTCTCTCTCTCTCTCTCTCTCTCTCTCTCTCTATATATATATATATATATATATATATATATATATCGCACGATTAGAAGTTCTTACTGGCATAGAATACAGGAAAATCATGTTCTGTGATGTTCAAATTACAATAATTTGAACACCTCAAAATATGATTCTGCAACATCCATGTGACAGATGATGGATAAAGTTGTCATAATGGCATAAATCCAATTGCTGGTGCCAGCTATACTAGACATATTTAATTAATTGCTGAATGCTAAATTAATACCTATGAAAATATTATTGCTTAAATTGATCTAATTTAGTTGCGAATAAAAACTGGATGCAGAAATGTGGGATAACCCAGAGATAATTAATTAAAATTCAGACATTTATATTGTTAAACAGATTATGTAAACTCAGCCAGATTAGTTTTGAACTAGTTTTGAACTTCCTGATCATCTGCTCACTGGTGGTGTGAATCATAGGGCTTTGCTATATATTATATTCTTCTGATCAAATCTGAGAATTTTATTGATTGGTTTGAGGGAGTGAGTAGCATAATGCATTGTAAGTGTTGAGATCAGCTCTTGATGCATTTTATAAAGATCTCTCTCTGTACAGGGAAAAGTGGTCATGACAAGATTCCTGAATCAAGACTTTTCATTAATTAGGCCAAATGAAGAGATGGCAGTTCAATTTATACTTGCAGCTAGAATTGCCTTAATTTATGAAACTGTTTTGTTGTTTTGCCATTGTTAGCCACCTCTTCATCCTTATACTGAAAAATGATAGGGATAAATATTTTTTTATGAATCAAAAGGGAAGTTCTAGTTGGGAAACAGTTAAACAATTCTAAGGGATTTTTGAAAAAATGTGTAGATGCTTCTTATCTACTCCCCCTGTGGCTGAATTCTGAGCACAACCTTCCAAGGTGCCAAAAACCTGGATGTTGATGTTGACACAACATACGTCCTTCTGTTCTGTCTGTCTCTGTATTGTCTATCTAAATTGGCATTAAATGTTTGCTGTGTATGCACACTGTGATCTGCCCTGAGTCCCCTTTGGGAGATAGGACAGATTATAAATAAAGTGTTGTTGTTGTTATTCCTGATTATGTTAGTGGCCATGTTAAGTTTTCCCCAGTATTCACAATTATTACAAGGTTGGAATTTATTCACTACACCTATAATAGAGAAAGAAAAGTTTTCTCAGTACCGTTTTTGGTATCACACCACCAATTAATGTACTCTTTCCTATTTGTGAGCCCCTGGTGGTGCAATGGGTTAAACCCATGCAGGGACATGAGAGAAGCCTCCCACAGGATGGTAAAACGTTGAACATCAAACATCTGGACATCCTCTAGGAAACGTATTTGCAGATGGCCAATTCTCTCACACCAGAAGTGATTTGCAATTTCTCAAGTCACTCAGCCTTGCAAGATGAAATACAGGGATATTGCTTCTCATTTTATGTAATAGTGGACTGGCAACATTAATTTCCTCTAATAAGCCAGTGACAAGTACAATGTTTTGTCCACTGGCTTCTTTGCCACCCTACCCCCCCCCCCCCCCCGGAAACTGTTAATAGATCAGCAATCTATGTCCCACTGCTGTGATAGCAGTACTCTAAGAAACTCTCCAAACATTATCTGTGGGTTCGGCAGATAATGATGAAAGAATGACAGTACATCCTTCTGTGGGGTCTATTTCTCTCTTAAGACACCTTGAGACAAGACATCATATGTATGACTCTATATCAAGGTGCTTACTGATGTACATGCTCTTTCATTATTTTATAAAATCTATGGTACCACTGTACAATAAGATTTAATAATAATGTTATTACAGGCTGAATGCTATTCTCATATATCTTTACCAACTTATGAAGCCTGAGTGTTAGGGATATAAATGTTCTATAAATAGAAAATGAAAAGTTTGTGTAAGAAGTACAAATTTACCAGATAGTTCCGAGCATGGAGTCTGATGGAGAAAATAGCAAACAAATGTCCAAAATATAGAAAAGAAGTGGAAAAGGTATTGCCATACAATAGTGCTAATAAGGCTGGTGCAATTAATGACAATCAGGCTGATGCATTCATCTGTTGACAGCCAGCCAGTATACTACAGTGATTGGTCACTTTTGTCCTAATAATTAATCCACCCCAGAATTACATTGGCTTTTCAGGCTGTTTCATCACATTATTGACTTATGTTTAGCTTGTGACTTATTCAAAACCTCAAGATCCTATGTCCTGTTATCAAGACAAGGATATATTTATTTTAGAGTCTTAAATTTATGTAGAGCCCCATGTTTATTGATGTTGAAATTTGGTTTTTCAGTTTTGTCCCAGTTCTCCATTCTGTCCATATCATTTTGAATTCTGATCCATTGTTCTGGGGTAGCTAGCTGTCCACTCTCTCCAGTTCGGTATTATCTGCAAATTTGATAAGCAGGTCTTATATTGAACTATCCAAGTTATTTATAAAAAATAAAGAAGTAAAAAGCTGTTAAGTAAGATCTGGCACAGGATAGAAACCTAAGGCACCCAACCAAGATAAAGAGAGACCACTTGCGGGAACTCTCTTGGGTCAACCAATTACAGTTCCTCCTAACTGCAACATCTGAAAGCTCAATCCTGCAAATGAAAGGTCCTAGGCTGAAATACATGCAATTTACTTTAATTTCATCAACGTCTGTATCTCAGCACGGAATGAGTGATTTATGCTGAAAGATCACAAGTATATGGGTGAACGCAATTATCAGTAGATAGAAATTACTAGTAGCAGTTCACATTGTTTCTTTAGAGTGAGAGTGAAGCAGACGACTCGGATGAGCAAATGAACTGTACACAGGTGCCAATCAGCAGTGCTCTACAGAAGTTTTGAACTTCAGTCTGTAGGGCTGAAAATGAACTAGAAGGAAACAGACAGATTGACACATGATGGCTAGGTACCTTTGGCCTCTTGGCACACACAAATATATCAAATAAGATTAGTTGAGGATTTTCCCTGTTTTTTAAAAAATAGGATTTTCTCCCTTTTGCTAATTTTTACATGTACTAATGAAAAGGTTTTAAAAAATGTTCCTGTGTGATAATTTTCTGTAATCCATTTTTTAAAAATCAAATATGAAAGAAAGTAAAATGGCAATATCTCCATGTTCCTAAAAGTCTGTCTTTCCATGTATTTAGCATGGTGTAAGAGGTTTCATTTTATTTTTGTTCTCCCCCACCTGGACTGTCACATGAAAATAAAACCCAATTTCAAAAGCAATTGTAATGGAATGTTTGCCATCTTCTGCAATTGCTTAGTAGCCTTTCACCTCTTTGCACATTGATGAATGCTAGGGTTACCTACAACTATTTGATTTGGCAATATGGGCAATTGAGAATTTGATTTTGTTTCGAAATTAACTTTCCGAAATTCTCAATTATTTCCTAGAGATTAACAATATCATTAAAGAGAAACAAAATTAATTAACTAAACAAATGACAGGCCTTCTAATTAATTGCTCCTTAATTTTTGCTGAACATAAAGTTTAAATTCACATCCCTGATAGACTCAGTGACTCCATGGGATTTACATAGACTCTCAATTTAATAATGCTTTAGAAGATGTGTTCTAATTGAGATTTAGAAGTAAGTTTAAATTTCCAAGTTCAAGATGAGTCACTTGATCTTGAAATATACAATAAACATAAGGACTATCTCTAGTAGGTGCAAAGGCTTTCCATTACTTTAGGCAGCTCAATATAATTTTAATTTCTTTAAAAAAAATGTTTAATTCAACCTAAACAAGTAGGTCAGCATATTCTTCAACATGCAACAGTTGAAAAATTAGACATGTGTAGACGAGTCACATCAGTGTTGTCTAGAAGAGTGTGGTTGGGCAACAAGACGACAAAAGTTAGTAATGATATAGAACACATAAAACTACTATTTTAAACAGATAATTTCTGGTAGCTATATACTATGTATGTGTACTGAGCAAAATTATTCTCCATTGTTTCCTCCATTCCCCTATTGTGTTGATCTCCATTTTCAGTAATTACCTTAAGCCAAGAGTGAAGGGGAAAATCAGGATGAAGAGAGAAAAACTGTGACATTTTAAAAGTAAACAAGAAAGTTGGACAACAGAGAAATAATTTTGGGACTATTCATACTAAACTGGGACAATAGAGGGGATGAGTTGGGATAGAGGGTGAAATCTGAAAAAAACAGATGTCCAAGTCAATTAACATTCCACAAGTTAGCAAAAATAAGCAGAATTGGGCAGTGTAGATTAAAACATTATCAATACAGTATAATGTGCACAAATAGTCCACTTGTATTTGTAAATACTGTTCATAGAGGGCAGTGGTTTGTAACTTGAAATGGAGAGTGTTAGGTATTGTTACCTTAGTGAGCAATCTTGTACAAATAAATCTCATTCTTAGCAAATCTATGGAGTTTGCTTGATCTGAACAGCAGACATACAGACATCAAAAATATATTTCTTAAAACAGAAGGCTTTATCTTTCTTGTAGTTCAGCTATGCAAAAACAATCTGTACAATAACACAATCTCTCCTTTCTTTCTACTCAAAACAAATTCCTTGACCTATTTCCAATGAAACAGCAAAAACACACCAGTCTATCACAACATTGACTCACCAAGAGAATGTTACATTTCCTGTCCCCATTTTATACAAATATTGACCAATCAACTGATACATCACTTCATCCCTGCTTGCTGAGATTACTACATGGTTGCATCAGAATCTGGGTTGCTCCATCAGTCACTGAGATTTGTCTAGTCATCCTGAATTCATAATTAATCATAAATATACACTCTTATATACAAATCTCAATAGAGAGGTCAAGAGCCATTGCCACAGACATTTGTTTGCATTCCATTTACATCTCAACAGGATAATTTTTCAGTTTTTTCCCTATCTATATACAATTCAAGATGAAGATGCCATAACTACAACACTGTCACATACACATGCTGTTTTACATCTTTGCCTAATGAAGAAACCCGAGAAGCTTCGAAAGATAGTATGATGCATTTTGGAGCACCACAGAATGAATATTTACTACAATTGGGTGTTTCCACTAACTTGCATTTACTGAACTTTTCAAACACAGAAAGGGCTGTATTGACTGAAATAAATTATATCTGCAGTGGGCAGTTTTGGAAAAAAATGCTTTCTGCAACTGATTTGATTAAAATAGTCCCTCACTTCTCCCTCTGTTGGTCAGAAGACATCTAAAGCCATCAGGTATCTCAATTTAATCACAGTCATAGTCGTTGCATAGCCATTGATCTTGTAAATGTCATTTTTAGAGGTAACTAGCTGTACCAGGCACGCGTTGCTGTGCCCTATTTAGGAGATGCGAGAAAGTCTGAGTATGTAAGGGTTGGAATTGTTGTTAGTGAATTGGGTGTTTTATGTTTGTGCCTCAGCTCTTTGCCTGCAGTCCTTCAGGTTTGACTTGTACCATGGCCAGGATGGATCAGCTTGGGGAGGGCTTGTCCTGTCAGGGGATCTCTATCTTCACAGGTGCGTCCAGTGTCTGTTGGGGGACTGTTAAAAATCCTTTCCGTATCCTTTTTAGCCACCTTTCTCAAGATCTTCATGTCTAGCTTACTTTCTGCTCCTCTCTTTTTCAAGATGTCCTGCTCTGTGTATTTTGTACCCATTGGTGATGACCTCCATCCCTTGGAGCCAGCATATAGAGGGGCTGGAGCACCCTCCTTGGCAAACCCCATTGTTGCTGGATGGTCCTCTTATTAATGTGGCATTCCAAGCCACTGGAGACCTTTTGGGAAAGGAAGAAGAGCTCCCCTTGAATGGTGTTGATCTCCATCATGGTCTTCTGATTTGAAAGTGTTGGAGGAGGCTCTGGCTGACAGTTTGTTATGGGTCGGAATGTTCATGTTGGCTGGCCAGTACAGCAGTTATGCAAATCCGCCCTTATTGGCAGCCAATCATGTTGTCAGAATGTAGAGGCTGGCAGCTCCGGAAGATGCTGGGAAATGTAGTTTTATTTTTACTCGTTGTTTTGGGGGCCTTTTAGGTTTTGGGGGGGAATTTTCTTTGCTACAAACGTACCTTGCTTGAGGCCTATTTCTGTTGGCAAGTTTTGTGTTTCTGCGTTGTAAGGTTTCTCTGTTTCAGGTAGTCTTCACATGACGACTGTTCCTTTATATATATAGATTAGAAAGGAACAAATTTGTCTATAACATATAGTTTGTAATAGCACTTAAATCAATAGCTTACATCTGTGTTGTGTCGTTGCCACTTTTACCAACTTTATTTGATTAAGAGGAACAACATTTCATTTGAAATGAGCAGTCACTAAATATAACATTGGCTGTGGAAAAGAGACACTTGGATATCTCTTCCTTTAAAACGTTATAAAAGAGGGGTCAATAAACAGGAAACGGTGAAGGAAGAGTCAATATTCTCCAATTGAAATCTTCAGGGAATGCTTCCAAGTATAATGTCAGGCAATTCCAACCTTCTGCTGGTGCAGCTTATTAAAACAGCACTGAAATTACACAGTAAACCCAACAAGTTAAATAGACAGAGACAAAGAGTATCTTCTGTTTCCCCAAGGATGAAAATCTGCCTACAGCAGTTCCTTAAATGGTTGCAAACACACTAATGTCCCTGGTAAAACCAAATAGTGATTTTGTACTGAAGGGACATTTCCCCTCAAGAGTAGTTAGTGAGAAGTAAATTCCTTCCAAGAAACACTGGCATAGATGCTAGAAGATAACAAAATATCTGCTTTTATAGATTTAGAAAAATCAAACCTGCAAGTTAGAAAAGGGGGGGGACTCAGTTTGGAGGCAGGTCTTTGGGAGGGGGGTAGTAGCTGCATTTAAGGGATGCTTTTATGTAAATATTTTTCCTAAATGCAAATAATATCAGTTAGATAAAGCAAAACAAGGAACATATTTTGCAAACTCTGATGTTGGGGACATATACCCCCCTTTTTTTTACAACAGATTCCTTTTTCTTCAGTAGGGAAGAAAGGGAGAGAAAGGCATTTTTAAAATAGGAGAATCTAGTAATACTGGAAATACTACAAACATCACTATATATATATGCACTAATCCAATTCTACAGATACCTTCTCAAGTCATGTAGCGGTGATATTATAGTTGATCATATGAATCATAAAATCAGCTGGTATCAAACTGCAATATAATAATGTGATCTCAATTATTAGTTTGTGCCTATGAATATTTCCACTGAATTATCAGTTTGTGAAATTATGGAATTTTTCATATCTCTTTCCACTCAGGATGCTATGTAAAATAAATATGAAAAATTCTATATATTGCTTAGCAATTTTGCTATAAAGAATGTCAGGTTGTGTCAATCCTAGTTCCCTTAATCAAAAACGCAATCCAAAATTTAATGGAAGAACTTACACTACCCATCTTGTATTTCCTGCAAATTGTCACATTATCCAAATTAGTAAATTAGGTTCCTTCTACACTGTGGTATAATCCAGAATATGAAAGAAGATAATCTACATTGAATTGAATTATATGAGTCTACACTGCCATATAATCCTGTCCAAAACAGATAATCTTGATTTTATATGGCAGTGTAGACAGGGCCTAAGTGAATCAATACTTAATGAAATAAAAACCATAAAAATTCAAATCATTGCGATAGAAGTATTGTGTTCTTGGATAACGTAATATTTCCACAGAGCCAGTTATTCTGAATGTAGGAAGCTAATATCTTTGCTCATTTTTTGATGAATACACTGTTATTTTCATTGACTTGAATAATGGCCCTTAAAACCTAGCTAAGTCCTTTCGTTTGGACTTCCTGGACAAAATATTTTGTTAAAGGAGAGGTTTATTAAACAACATGACAAATCTTCCACCTAGCTTCAAGTCCTTGTCTGGAATTTTCTATAAACAGAAGGCTTAATGGAGATCACCAGATTGGCTGAAAACATATTGGGGCAGAATAGATTGCTCAAAAATATATCACAAATGACACATGAGAAATATTCTGCCAATAAAAGCTTCCCCCCCCCTCCCCCTGGGATGGCATCAATTTATCTGCTGGGGCCAGTCAGCTCACTCAGTTCCATTCATCCACGGAACTGAATTGCTTGGAAGAGCCAGAATGCCATATGGCATACCAGAGATCTTGTCTAATAAATCTAGCTAAGCAGGCCTTTCCTTCAAGCTGTTGTCTGTATATGTGTGTGTGTTTTTAATATAGTCTCTTCATTGTTTCAAACATCTGGGCCTAACAATGAGGACAGTGCTCATCCTACAAAGATATTCTGGTCCTCTATTTTCTGCATCATTGACTTTGAGTGTTTGAAATGATATTTTGCTACCGCCTCATAGCTATCTTTATGAGACAGTGGAGAAATAAAATGGAAAATGAGGCGCAAGCATTGACAAACTGAATGTTTGGGAGGATTGCTTTTTGTCTTTAGTAAGGCAATGAAGAGAAAATATTTTGGTCAGAAAAATGGTTTTTAAAGGTGACAAATTAAGGTATACACTTTTAAAAAAGAAACAAAATTGTGCAGACACTCCATATCATCTTCACAGATACACTTCTGTAAAAATTCTCGGAAAGCAACTATTGTTGCAAATTAGATATCTTAAGGGTCTGTATCCACAGTCAGTTGGTGAAAAATTATGCCAGCTGTATTCTTTTGTAAATAAACTTGCCTCACTATTCTTGTTGCATATGGCAACAGGTACAGGATCTCTAATGCTACATGGCCAATTTACATATAATTGAAATAGGATATCCACATCAAGTAACTGTGACTATAAAGACTTTATCACACAAATTGTGTTTTTATGCAAATAGAAATATACTTTTATTAGAACAATCTCTTTTGCCTCTAGGCACAATTGCACAATGCTGGTACTTTGTCAATGCAAGTTCCTGATATCAGTCTTCCATACAACTTTGATTCCTACACATATTTGCCCAGCCTAAACACCAGACCTGGGCATCTTATGGCTCATGGGCCGGATACGGCCTGCTGGCCAATTCTGACCAGCCCGGGGAGAAGGGCGTTGGGGGGGGGGCATTTCTGCAAGAGGAAGGGATGTGGGGCCTGCGTCGGCAGACAACCTGCCGCTCCGGAGAACGATCGGAGGAGTGGCGGCTTTGGAGTGCCTGCCATCCCAGGAGGTTATCCGGTCCTGCAGCGGGAGCAGTCGGTGACCTGTGGCGGCTGATCGCCCTGGCGACCCGGAAGACTTGATCTTCCGGGTTATTATTATAAAAATTATTATTATAATTTTATAATAATATAATAAATAATATAATATAATGTTATATTATATTATAATTTCAATATATTATAATGTATATATATATATATACTATAATATAATAATTATGATATTAATACTAATAATATATGAATAATTCTTGATATATTAATATGTTAATATTTATTTATTTGTTTGTTTGTTTGTTTGTTTCAACTTGTCTGTCGCCACTCCCGTGCGGCTTGGGGCGACTCACAACACTAGAATACAAATAAAAGCAGATAAAATCCAGATAAAATCGCATATATAAACAAGACATTTAACCTAAACCATTGAAAATGGAATATACAACATAGCGTATATAACTCATCACATACACAGCATATAACTGGAGCAAGTTGCGCAAGTAAATAATACGCCCGAGGGACTAACTGTCGAACGCCTGCTTAAACAACAGAGTCTTGCAGGCCTTTCTGAAGGCCAGCAGACTGGTCAAGGCACGAACCTCGGGCAGGAGGGCATTCCAGAGAGTTGGCGCAATGGCTCTCCTCCTTGTTGCGGTCAAGCGAAGACTTCTACAGCTCGAGATCTCAAGGAGGTTGTGTGTCTCTGAACACAGTGGTCTGGGGGGACAATATAGGGAGAGGCGGTCCCTTAGGTACACTGGCCCCAGACCATTCAAGGCCTTAAAGGTTAACACCAGCACTTTGAAGGTGATCCAGAATTCTATTAGAATCCAGTGCAGTTTGCGCAGCATGGGCGTGATGTGACAGCGTGTTGGTGAGCTTGCCAACAATCATGCTGCAGCGTTCTGCACCAGCTTGAGTTTCCAGATCACGGACAGAGGAAGGCCAATGAACAGAGCGTTACAGTAGTCTAGTCTCGAGATGACCGTGGCTTGGACCACTGTAGCTAAGTCGTGAAGGGACAGGTAGGGGGCCAGCTTCTTTGCCCTGCACAGATGGAAAAACGCTACTCTACTGATGATGGAAATATGTGTTTCCATTGTCAGTTGAGTGTCCAGGGTGAGGCCGAGGCTCATAGTGCCATGCCATCCAGGGTTGGAAGCTGGACCCCACCCGTACCCAGATGGCCCAGCCACAGGATCTCTGTCTTAGTCAGATTCACCTTCAACCTACTGGCTCGCAGCCATCCAGTGACGGCCTCTAGGCAACAATGGAAATTATCGGGTACAAATTCAGGATGGCCCTCCATCCCCAGAATGAGCTGGGTGTCATCCGCATATTGGTGACACTCCAGCCCGAAGCTACGTACCAGCCACGCAAGTGGTCATACATAGATGTTAAATAATAGAGGGGAGAGGATTGCCCCCTGAGGCACCCCACACAAAAGGGGGGCACCCCCGGAGACAGCCTCGCCCCTCCTCACTTGCTGAAGCCGGTTCTGAAGGAAGGAGGACACCCATTTAAGGACTGTTCCCCTCACTCCAGCCCCGGCCAGGCGGTGGGTCAATAGATTGTAATCGACAGTGTCAAACACTGACGTGAGATTCAATAACACGAGCAGCACCGACCCACTCTGTTTGAGCTGGCAACATAGCTTGTCTGTGATGGCAACCAACACCGTCTCCGTCCCATGCCCCGAACGGAAGCCGGACTGGAAGGGGTCTAGCCAAGTTGTGTCATCTAGGAAGGACTGCAACTGCTCCATTGCTGCCGTCTCAACCACTTTGCCCAGAAATGCTACGTTGGATAGTGGGTGGTATTTGGAGGGGACTGTAGGATCTAATCCCGGCTTCTTCAGCAATGGAGTGACCACTGCCGCTTTCAAACCCTCTGGAAACAGTCCTTGCTCAAGGGAGGTGTTAACTAGTCTCAACAGAGGGTCCCGTAACCTCTCCAGGCAAGCTTTCACAAGCCAGGAGGGGCACGGATCGAGGGAGCAAGTGGTGTGTAATATATAGTAAATATAGTAAATAAATAAGTAAATAAATAAATAATGTAGATTAGAATGTAGTTCAGCCTTTATGTGCAGCCCTCCATAATATTTGTGGCCCCTTGGAAAAAATAATTGCCCACCCCTGCTATACACACTGTCATGCCCCCCCCCCCCAAAACACACACACGCACACTATTTTTCTGCAATTGTGCAGGTGCATAGTTTTGGTGTTCTTGTGCCAATGCTGGGATAGAATGAGATTATTGTAGAGCAATGAACAACAGAATAGTGATTATTTGGATTCATTAATAAATTTTTCCCATCAGTAAAAAGAGACAATCTAATCATGACTCAAGCACAATGCAACTGTGTGATAGGAACAACATTGTGTGTTAAGTCCCACTGACATGCAAGTTTATCCTGCCATAATTGTGTGTGTATGATAAAGTCCTTAAACTTTCACTTGAATAATTTTACAAGGCTTTCCCTCCTGTTCCCTATGCAACAGACCTTTTCAGCACCAGAACTTGTGGTTTGCACCATAGTGGCCAGAAATGTTGACTAGAGGACACTTAAAAGAGAATTTGACCTTCCAGATCTTCAATGAGTTGCTATAGCACAGGCATGGGCAAACTTCAGCCCTCCAGGTGTTTTGGACTTCAACTTCCACAATTCCTAACAGCTGATAAATAGGGTGGTATTTCTGGTAGTTGAAGTCCAAAACACCTGGTGGACTGCGGCATCTGCAGATTCATTGATTCAAGTAAAACCATAGCCCACACCTGTAAAAACAAAACGTTCGAGGTCAAGAGTTTCTCCACGTGCACCACCCCAGGGGTGGTCTATGCCAGCTTCTTCCCATGTAACCTGGTTTACATTGGGCAAACGAGTAGAACCCTTAGAACCCGGATCACTGAACATCGTTCTAAAATTAGGACTGGCGCTATGGACAGCATCTTGTATTCCCACTACAATAGCATGGGGCACTCAGAGAACTCCTTGAGAGTAATGGCTTTACAAAAAGTCAACTGTGCTCCTCATGCTGACAACAGGAAAGCCCTTTTAAGGGCAGAGACTTCCTGGATCCAATTAGTAGGCTCTGAGCACCCTAAGGGTCTCAACGAGCAACTGAGCATCTCTGCCTTAATTGTCTAATTAACTCAACATGCTAAGATTATATAACACTTACCTGTTTTCTATTCACTTACCTTCCACTGAGAATGGGCTATTAAGCTGTTATGCTACATGATGTACCCTTCGTATTTTCTATGCTGGTATGTATATTTGAAATGTTTCCATGGCACTTGCCTACTGTTGCATTATATTAATGTATTAATGAACTCCTTTGTACTTGGACTGAAGTTTGCCCATGCCTGCTATATCATATATTAAGGGCAGGTCCATGGAGTATAATGGCAGGTCCAGTGCTGTAGAAGAAATTCAAGTGGAAGATATTTACCCAAATCCAATCCTTAAGCCAAATGCGTCCTTGGCACCTTTCCTCCCAACTTCCTGGGCTACTAATTTTTAATGAGGTCATGTTCTGAAGTTGAAAAGATCTACTGTGTTGGGGAAGGGAAGGCCATTGAGAAAAAGTTATTAAATGCCTCATTCCACAATGTTTCCTCTTCTCATCCCAAAAAACCCTGCTTACAGTGGTGTATCCGAAAGTTGGGTCAGTATATATTGTATGGGATCCCAGACTGAATGTAGCAAATCATTACTTGTTTTGGGAGAAAAAGATTTCTCCTCTGAACTCCAGAGTAAAAACAACCCCTTTCTCCACACTACATAAAGTATTTTTCCCCAAGGCCAATTTTCAGTAAACTAGTGTCTCTCGAACTATGTTCTTCCAGTTGTTTTGGACTTCGGCTCTTAGAAGTCCCAGCCAGCTTACCAGCTGGTAGAACTTGTGGGAACTGAAGTCCAAAACATCTGGTGGAGCACAGTTTGAGAAACTCTGCAGTAGACCTATGAATCATTCAGTGGAGAATTACATGTCTATACACATGTTCAGGACTCTCAACCTGATAAAATATTTTATTCAAAATGCTTGTGTGGTTTCTTTAACTCAAAATGTATAAATTGGCAACTTGCAGTAGCAGCTCTTCAGGCTACTATTCATTATGAATTACTGTTTGTCTCCTTGCTTCACTACTTTGACAGCAGTAGGTATCCCTCCAGCTATTTGAAGAGCTCCTTAAGATCTACGAGTTAAGAGGTGCATGGAGTGGCTTTTATTATCACTGTTTCCCCAGGTCTTCTTCAAATGAATAACCACTTCCAATGACTCCTCCATCATTTCTCAGGAAAGCTCTTCTTTCCTAGGGTACACAAGTGAGTCAGAGCAGTTTTTTTATTTAAAAGGAGAAGTGAGATGGACTGCTTGATCTGAATATATACTCTAAAAGGCCAGATTAAAATTGGCCTTGTATAATAGGATGAGGCAAACTGTCAAGAATAACATTCATCCTTGCTCAACTATATCCATTGTGGGTGGATCATCATGGTAATTTTATTCAGCTCTATCTTCCATCACTTTATTCCAGCCTCTCGGAAGTTTAAAACAAAAGAAACCAGTTTCTTTACCTCTGCAGTATTGTCTGTCCCCCAGTTTCCTGTTCTGTTTGTTTAGGAATATTTTGTTTATGTTTTTATGTATTACTTGACCCTGGCTTTGGATTGCCTATTCTTCATTCTAGTATCATTTTGTTTTAGCTATTATCATTTAAATTTAACTGTTGGCCTGCCTAGACAAATAGTCCTGCCTAGACAAATAGTCCTGCCTAGACAAATAGCCCTGATCTTCTAATGTTAGAGCACAGATGTTTACTTGATGATGGAGCTACATTTAATTCTAAAAATAAACGCCAGTAATGACTATAGTTTTCCTATGTAATGAGTAGAACGCACCAAAAACATTCCTGGAGTATATGATCACACAGAGAACACAAGCTGTGTAGGGACCTAGGCGTGAAAATCCTTGTTTATATTCTTCTCACAAGGGAGAACAGAAAATAAATTACTATTTTTCCCTCATGGACAAAACTGAAAATTGTGCAAATGCTTTTTTATGAGTGTCTTTTGTTGTTGCACTGTTGTACCAAGTTCCAGGAAGAATTGACATTACGATGGCTTCTTTTGCTTCACCTGTATGTTTTCTGTGCTTTGCTGTCTTTCCAATTAGATGATCCCATGATTATGTAAAAGCAAGAGGGCTAATTTTGCATACAGCTTCTTGTTACTCAGAACGCCCCCTCTTGAGTAACCGAGCTAAACCAGCTCCTTGGTTCACTGAGGAGCTGGCAGCAATGAAGCGAAAAAAGAGGAGGCTAGAGTGCGTGTGGCGTAGGAAACGGAGCGGATCAGCTCAGGCGCGCCTGGTCTCTTATTTGAGGACCTATGACGCTGCAATAAAAGCCGCACAAAAAAATCTATTGCGGCCAAGGTGGCCCCCGCGAAGAACCGTCCAGCGGAACTGTTTCGAGTCGTTAGGGGTCTTTTAAATCCGCCTCAGTGCGAGATCCCTGACGGCTCGGCGGCACGCTGTGATGAGTTTGCTAAGGTCTTCGCGGATAAGGTGGCTCTGATCCGTTCGATTTCGATACCACTTTAACGGCAGTCTCTGAGGATGTGACACGAGCATCTGCTTGTCCGGTTTTGATGGATTCGTTTCAATTGGTTCAGCTTGAGGATGTGGACAAGATCCTTGGAGAGGCGAGGCCCACGACATGCATCCTAGACCCCTGCCCATCCTGGCTGATCAAGGAAGCCAGAGGGGGTTTGGCAGAGTGGGTGAAGGTGGTGGTTAATGCCTCCCTTCGGGAAGGCACCATTCCAGCCAGCTTAAAGCAAGCTGTTATAAAACCGCTGTTGAAGAAACCTTCACTGGACCCCACTCAATTAGTGAACTATCGGCCAGTTTCCAATCTCCCCTATTTGGGCAAAGTCATGGAACGTGTGGTGGCTTCGCAACTCCAGGGGTTCTTGGCAGACACTGATTATCTGGATCCGGCACAGTCTGGCTTTAGGCCGGGGCATGGGACTGAGACAGCCTTGGTCGCCTTGGTAGATGATCTACGCCGGGAACTTGACAGGGGAGTGTGTCCCTGTTGGTTCTGCTGGACCTCTCAGCGGCTTTCGATACCGTTGACCACGGTATCCTTCTGGGTCGCCTTGCAGATATGGGGCTTGGGGGTACTGCATTGCAGTGGCTCCAATCCTTCCTGGAAGGTCGTACCCAGAAGGTGTCATTGGGTGACACCTGTTCGGCTCCACAGCCGTTGTCCTGTGGAGTCCCTCAGGGTTCAGTACTGTCCCCGATGTTGTTCAACATCTACATGAAACCGCTGGGAGAGATCATTCGGAGTTTCGGAGTAAGGTGTTATCTGTACGCAGATGATGTCCAGATCTGTCACTCCTTCCCACCTGTCACCAAGGAGGCTGTCCAGACCCTGAACCGGTGCTTGGCTGCTGTGTCGGACTGGATGAGGGCTAGCAAATTGAAACTAAATCCAGACAAGACAGAGGTCCTCCTGGTCAGTCGTAAGGCCGAACAGGGTATAGGGTTACAGCCTGTGTTGGACGGGGTTACACTCCCCCTGAAGACGCAGGTTCGCAGCTTGGGAGTGATCCTGGACTCAGCGCTGAGCCTGGAACCCCAGGTCTCAGCGGTGGCCAGGGGAGCTTTTGCACAGTTGAGACTCGTGCGCCAGCTGCGCCCGTACCTTGGGAAGTCTGATCTGGCTACGGTCGTCCACGCTCTGGTCACATCCCGAATAGATTACTGCAACGCACTCTACGTGGGGCTGCCTTTGAAGACAGTTCGGAAATTGCAATTAGTCCAGCGGGCGGCAGCCAGACTACTAACGGGAGCTACATACAGGAGCACACTACCCCCTGCTGTGTCAGCTCCACTGGCTGCCTGTCCAATTCCGGGCTCAATTCAAAGTGCTGGTTTTGACCTTTAAAGCTCTATACGGTTCTGGCCCAGCTTACTTGTCCGAACGCATCGGCCGCTACGTCCCATCCCGTAACCTAAGATCATCCGGGGAGGCCCTGCTCTCGCTCCCGCCGACCTCTCAGATGCGGTTGGTGGGGACGAGGGACAGGGCCTTCTCGGTGGTGGCCCCCCGCCTGTGGAATGCGCTCCCTACGGAGATACGGTCCACCTCATCCCTCCTGACATTCAGGAAGAAGGTGAAATCCTGGCTCTGGGATCAGGCATTCCCTCACCAGCACTAGGCAGCATGTGAGACGGAATTTTAATGGGAGGGAGGAAGAGGGTCAATGTTTCTAGGGTTGAATACTGTTTTAATTGGAATGATTGTAGATGTGTTGAGGGATTGTATTTTAATGCCTTAATGTTTTAATGGGTTGTGGGGTTTGGGGTTTTACGCTGTTGATGTGGCATCGAATTGTGCCTGCTGTAAGCCGCTCTGAGTCCCCCCTCGGGGGTTGAGAAGAGCGGGGTAAAATCCTGAAATAAATAAATAAATAAATAAATAAAATTGTGATAATAGCACCTATATCAATTCTTCACATATGATTCATGGCCAAATATAGAACATGAATGTTCCAATTAAGGTTGAAACTTGCCTTTACTTTCACCCAATATGGATTATTATATCATTTTCCAGTAAACACCAGATTAAACCTCTGGTATCTCCAGTTTTAAAAAGGACCAGGCAGCAATTAATGGGAAAGACCAAAGTCTGTAATCTTGGTCTCTTCTATTATTAAAAAATAATGATTTAATAACATCAAGTTATTACTGGAAATTTTGAAGATAATCACAGATGAATAGAAGTTGCTGAAGAAGGCAAACCACTTATGCTGATATACAATGAAAAACTGATATAAATATTTGTAAGAAAGTCATGCAATGAATAAGAGTAGGGGGTAGTGATCTAGCATTTTTCTTTTACCATCAGTATTAAAATGTTCTGTTTTACTCTACATTATTGTGATGGATAGGGAACTAATTAAAAGACTGCAAGGAGTAGAAAATGTAATTAGAAGATTTACCCTTGGGTTCTCAATTTTAAAACTGTGTAAAACTTAAGCCAATTATTAAAATGGTTGTGGACAAATCAAAGTGGGAGACAATTAGGCAATTGTCAAAGGCCTACAGGTTTTTAAACAGTTAACAGCCAAGTACTGCAATACACTTGGATACATGATGAATCAATGATTTAGGCAAAATTAAAGAATCCTCTGAAGGAAAAGGAATTGGATTGTCTCTCTCTTCTAAGGAAGCAAGGATGTGTTAACACTACACTCCAATAGTGATTTTTTTATTTAGATTTTCTCCTCTTCAGACTTCAACTAACAGCGAGATCAAATCTCCAGCAGTTAGTAGATTAAGTGGTTCTCTAAAAAGTATCAGTTCTTCACAGTTAAACATCTACATGTTTTAAGATTAAATGTATACTTAAACTAGGGTTACCATATTTTGAAAAGAAAAAAGACATTGACTACTTCAAATCATGGATCGTTATGATTATTCTCATTTTAAATACTGTGTAAGACTGTGGTTCTTAATCTTTGGGCTGCGGAGCACCAGTGGGTTGTGAGGATGAGAATCTGGTCTGTCAGCCTCCTTCCTCTTTATTTTATTTTATTTATTACCACTCCTTTCATGCCGCCTGCCACTCCTTCCCTCTTGCTGACCATGGCATATGTTCTGTATCAGAAACTAGAGCTGATATGGTCTATCCCAGGGCTGTCCAACTTCTACCGGACCTTGGGCCGGAATTCCGGTCACTGATCACCTGGGGGGCCAAGCCCCCCGGCTCCGCCCCCTCCCCACCCCCACCCACGCCCCTCCCCTAGCACCGCCCTCTCCCGCCCCCTCCCCGCCCCTGGCTCCACCCCCTAATTACTTGTTGCATTATTAATTATAAAATAAATTGCAAAGGCACCTTCCCCCACCCCTCATGTTGCTGTGCTTCAGATTTAAACATGTTTTCATAGAATCATAGAGTTGGAAGAGACCTCATGGGCCATCCAGTCCAACCCCTGCCAAGAAGCAGGAAAATCGCATTCAAACATCCCTGACAGATGGCAATTCAGCCTCTGTTTAAAAGCCTCCAAATAAGATGCCTCCACCCCAGTCCTGGGCAGAGAGTTCCACTGCTTTGTATTGCTTCCCCCTTTTTAATTATATTTAATTATATTTTTAACATCAATTAAAATACAATTATACAGTAATAATAATAAAATAAAAGAATAAAAGAGAGGAAGGCAGGAAGATGGATGGAGGGAGGGAATAAATGAGAGAGGAATAAAAATACAATTAAATAACATAATATTTGAACTGGATTATCCAAATCCACATTGCCATATAATCTGGTTTAAAGCAGATAACATGGGATTTTATTCAGCTGTGTGGATATGGCCTCAGATAACCCAGGCCCTTCCACACAGCCATATATCCCTGAATATTAAGGCAGAAAATCCCACAATATCTGCTTTGAACTGGATTATATAAATCCACACTGCCATATAATCTGGTTTAAAGCAGATAAGATGGGATTTTATTCAGCTGTGTGGATATGGCCTCAGATAACCCAGGCCCTTCCACACAGCCATATATCCCTGAATATTAAGGCAGAAAATCCCACAATATCTGCTTTGAACTGGATTATCCAAATCCACACTGCCATATAATCTGGTTTTAAAGCAGATAACATGGGATTTTATTCAGCTGTGTGGATATGGCCTCAGATAACCCAGGCCCTTCCACACAGCCATATATCCCTGAATATTAAGGCAGAAAATCCCACAATATCTGCTTTGAACTAGATTATATAAATCCACACTGCCATATAATCTGGTTTAAAGCAGATAACATGGGATTTTATTCAGCGGTGTGGATATAGCCTCAGATAACCCAGGGCCCTTCCACACAGCCATATATCCCAGAAGCATTATTCTCTCCTGGTGTTTCTAGGGTGAAACGTGGGTGAAACGTCAGGAGAGAATGCTTCTGGGACATGGCCAGGCAGCCCAGGAAACTCACAGCCACCCATTATTGTTGTTGTTATTATTATTATTATTACACTCACATAATAAGATATTATAATAATTATAATATTATGTGTGTTTAATAATAATAATAATAATAATAATAATAATGGGTGTCACTTCCAATTCTATTTTCCCCAAACTCCACCAGTGTTCACATTTGGGTATATTGAGGATTCGTGTCAAGTGTGGTCCAGATCCATCCTTGTTGAGTCTATAGTGCTCTCTGGATGTAGGTGAACTACAACTCCCAAACTCAAGGTCAATGCCCACCAAACCCTTCCAGTATTTGCTGTTGGTTATGGAAATTTTGAGTGCCAAGTTTGTTTCAATTCCATTGTTGGTGAGTTCAGAATGCTCTTTGATTGTAGGTGAACTATAAATCCCAGCAACTACAACTCCCAAATGACAGAATCACCCCCACACACACACACACACACACACAAATACAGTTATGAGGTAGCAATGAAAATAATGAAGCTACAACTCACCTTGAGCTGGGTTGTTGTAGGTTTTCCGGGCTGTACGCACATGTTCTTGAAGCATTCTCTCCTGATGTTTCGCCTGCACCCATGACAGGCATCCTCAGGGGTTGTGAGGTCGCACCCAACCCAGTCACAGGAGTTGGGAGCCTTCTTCCTTACAAGCTCAGACTCTGCAGCGCCTGGGCAGACTACATCTCCCAGCATTCTCAGAACTCCCAGCATCCAAGCAAGCAGAAAATGAAGGCAGGCTAAGTCTTGAGCAGGCTAAGCCTTCCTCCCTTGATCCCCCTCCTCCCGTCTCTCTCTCTCTCTCTCGCTTCAGCAGAGGCGCGGGGCAAACACTCGGGGCTTCCTGGTCCCTTCCAAGCCCCGCTTGCTTGGATACCAAAGAGGGAATGGACGAACTGGGTGAAAAGCATCTAATATTAATTATTTCTAAAAAGTATTTCTCAGAATCCAAGTCACAATTATGAAAGAACAGACCTTATTCAATACAAATATATTTAGTTCATCCAAAATAACGAGTAACTAACAGCTAATGTGCCCATTCAAAGCCTGTGTGTGCAGATGTCCATATACAAGCTTTGAATGGACACATTAACTGTTAGTTACTCGTTATTTTGGATGAACTAAATATATTTGTATTGAATAAGGTCTGTTCTTTCATAATTGTGTCTTGGATTCTGAGAAATACTTTTAGAAATAATTAATATTAGATGCTTTTCACCCAGTTCGTCCATTCACTTTTTGCTATCCAAGCCTCTGCCCTGCTCCTGACGCCTGGCTGACGCGAGAGAGAGAGAGAGAGAGGAGGGAGGGAGGGCAGGGGGATCGAGGGAGGAAGGCAGGCAAGAGGAAGAAGGCGAAGGGCCCGAGGATGCGGTGGGGAGGGGTGGGCCGGGGCCTCCTGATGAGCGCGGCGGGGAGGGGTGGGCCGGGGCCTCCTGATGAGCTCGGCGGGCGGCAGAATTCGCCCCTTCCCAGCCCTTCCCAGATGGCGCTTGGGAGAGGCTTTTCGCGCCTCGAGGCCTGGCGCAAGGAGGACGGGCGCGCACACAGAGCTGCCTTCCTCCTCCAATCACGAGCGGGGCCCGAGAGACGTCACTCCCTCCCTCCCTCAGGAGAAGAGGAGGGACCAATGGAAAGCCAAGGGGCAGGGCCAAAAAAATAATATTAAAAAATAATAATTAAAAAAATATAAAACATATTTTTTTACTAAAAAAATTAAAAAAAAATATTTTTAAAAACATTTTATTTCTTGCGGGAGGGTAGGGGGCCGTGCCCAAGGGGCTGGGGGCCCGTGCACGGCCCCCGGGCCGCCAATTGGACAGCCCTGGTCTATCTGAAGCAGCCAAATCAAGGAGTTATGGAACTCCGAGTACCAAGTTAACTTTACCAAGCTACCTGAACGTGCGGGTACAAGGATGAGGGAAACACACGACAACTGTGAAGTAGGTGAAAATCAAAAAGATTTATTTTCTGGCACCAGCTGG
>JARBWK010000004.1:106824743-106836265 GCA_030556195.1 Anolis apletophallus
GTCACCAAATGAAGCAGCCAAATCAAGGAGTTATGGAACTCCGAGTACCAAGTTAACTTTACCAAGCTACCTGAACGTGCGGGTACAAGGATGAGGGAAAACACACGGCAACTGTGAAGTAGGTGAAAATCAAAAAGATTTATTTTCTGGCACCAGCTGGTGGGCTTCTGCCAGCAGAACACGCTGCAATCAGGGGCAAAAGACCCCGTCACTTTCATTACAAAGACATTTATACCCCAATGGAGGCATTTCAGTTAAGCCCACCCCTTCTTCATGGATAAAAACAATCATAATTGGCTGGTGATTACTGTTGCTTACATGACATTTCATTAATCCAATAAACATTGCATTTTCATTAGCATCACATCTTTAAGTCACACCTATGAATGAGAACAATAGTCATTTCTGTTAGTTCTTTCTCACAGTACAGCTATCAATGCTGAGTCTCTGATGTTCCCTAGTTTGAAACATTGACTTCCAGGCTCCGTGCCAGCAACGGAGGGGGTCAGACTCTCTGTCATGCGCAATGCTTTCTCTATTCGCATTAAGTTCTCCCATAGCTCAAACTGTACTGTTCCACCCATCTAGCCTATGTTATCTCAAGTCAGGCACAGGGTGTATTAAAAAGCATCAATCACAGTGTTATTTTCACATTGCAAGTGCCTGTCTGATTCTTGGCACAGGAACCCGCATCTCAAAGTTAAACACGCATGTAGCATCACTCTCTGACTGTACTTTTTGCACGGAAAAGTACCAAACCCGCTTTATATCCAATGCAATTTTCTGAATCAGTGCCCCAAACTGAATCTAAAGTTGACCACAAACTGATTCGTAACCCTTTTGGTACTAATGTTGAAGAGTGGTCCCTGGTCAAAGTGGTCCCTGGTCAAAAAAAGGTTGGGAACCTCTGGTGTAAGAGGAGCCATTTGACCCAAGGCTTGTTGGTACACAATGTTCCCATCTCATTTGTCATTATATATGTAATTGCTTGCTTAAATTGCATTGTATGCATAGCTTTACCCATTTCAGTTAATATCAAGGTATGAAACATTCCAAAGGTTAAAGCGAAAGCTTTGCACAAAAGCTTTCCTTCTTGCTCTGTTCTTTTTCATTCTTCCCATTAGCACATGTGATCCCCTGGGTCAGAGCACAAGATTGAGAAGGAGTTTGAACTTCATAACTTTGTAGAATATTGTACTACAGCCTTTAAAAACAAATAAAATTATGGGTAAGAAGCCTGATAGAAAGTTCTAGCAGCAGTTTTAATCTAAAAGGTAGTTATGATTGCCGCTTAGAATCTGCAAGGCCTTCTGTTTTCCATTGTATATAACACACATTTAACAGTAGTGAGGTAAGGTTTTTGGTCCTGGATATTAAAAAATGCCACACTAAAACAATATGTGCATGAATGATACTGTCTGATTGAGAACAATAAAATGGTCCCTGTGGTGACGTGATAATTTTGTTACAAGTTAAATGTAATTTTACATGTGTGTTGAAATGTTGGGGTAATGTGAGCCGGAGAGAGCTGATATTAAGAGCACGTCTCAGCAGGGAGAGCAGAGTTGCCATAGCAATGTGGCTGTGAGGCAGAAGTGGGAGGAGTCAACAGCCTTCTGTCAGAGCCAGGAGTAGAATTCTGGGAGAGAGTTTTGAATTTATTCCGTTGGCCAGCAGATGTGACCAGAGTCAGTTGGTACTGAGAAGCTCAGAGAGAGCAGTTGTGTTTAGACCAGCTCAAGGAGCTGAGAGGTGTATAGTTAATCCAGTCCAACTCAAGGAGTTGAGATGGTGTTAGGATACTCAGCCTAGGATAAAAGCTGAGGGAAGAAGTTAAGGATAACTTCTAACAGTTAAAAGAAACAGTCCAGAGGTTTGGCTGAGAGAGCCAACCTGTAGTTTATGCTGACGCATAAAAGTGGCAAGAAAAGCCTAATTTAAGACTGTATAACGTTTAAGAAAGAACCTCTGTGGAAGAATAACTATTAAGCCTTGTACCTCTGAGAGAGGATATTGAAACTTCGTAACCAGCAAGCTAAAGTTCACATTTAAAAATAAACTTGTTACAGTTTCTTGGTTCATAAGACTCCTGGTGTTTATATTTAAAGACAAGCCTCACTCTGAAGCCTAATAGTAATTAACACATCATCTCTCTTTACAAACGGTGGTCAAATAGTTACCTTGTAGCAGAATACTTGGAGTCCCAAAACTCCCAGGCAAATACTTCTAACTCTCAGGCGGCGACTTTCGTGCGGGCACAGGAACGAAGGACGCAACAATTGATACTGGTCCAAATGAAGCCAATTTATTGATACATCAGCTAACGGAGTCTGCCTAGCATAAGACTGCCATGGCAGAGCCCCGAACAAGACCCAGCATTCAAGTTTTATACATTCAATGGCTGCAAACCCCTGGCCCTGCCCATCTTCATAACTTGCAATAGGCTGGCATTCATGAAACCACATTTCATTACCCAATTAAACAAAGCACTGGTCAGCATTACATTTCTATTTGCTAAGAGCTGTGTCGCAGCATTAATTCTTTATTCCCATTGTTCTATGTTATTGCCTTATGAGCAAAGGGTTCTTGAATTGCAACATTTCTATGCCGTGCCTCTTATTCTCGTCTCTGGCTGCTAGCATGATTTCTGGCAAGCTATCTAGCGATACTAAGGCCAGTTCTTCTAAAACCTTTGCTGTGCGTCACTCTCCTCTGACATCACTTCTGCTAAAAGCACCAACTCTGCTTTATTCCTCTCTTTTTCTTTGTAAGTAACGCTGCAAGGAGTTACTTACACAGCATGCTTGGACCACTCAAGGGGCAGCCCAATTTACCTTCCAATCACGTTTTGCCACCATTTGCACACTTTTGACTGCCTCTGCTGATCTCTTCACTGTAGATGCACAATATCTTAAAACAATGGCAAACAACAAAATATGATTGTTACAGAACAGAAAATCACAAGAATTAGCATTGCTAATGATTTTAACCATTTCACATTTGGCAAATTATGAAATTGTATTTAGCAGTTGTCTTTTGTTCATTGCACAAAATCACAAAATCCTCCTTTGTTGTCAACAGTTAATCTAAGGCCATTTTCTGCTGTATCTCCGTTTGACTTAACTCTTCAGCTTCAGTGGCACTGACAGATGGGCCTCACAATGCTCTTCCGATTGTCCTGGGCTATTATTCCTGGGTATGCCCCTAAAAAACAGGATCTCAGTGGTGGCTCCGGCTTCTACCCTTTGGGGCTTTTGGTGTCAGACATTTGATCCTTAGTGGTCACTGTGTCATCACACCCAGCACCCATTCCTCCGGCTGGAACCCCCTTCTTCTGCCTCTCTCTGGGTTCCTTTGATAATTCACACTGGTAGGGTTAGAAAGCCCACACCAACACACTGACACCTCCCAGGATGATAGCTATTCACCCATTTGACAAAGGAGAACCCCAAGTTAGGGCCTCTTTATCTGCCAACTTGAACAGATGCTGTCACCGGTGTATTCATTTATCTCAAACAAAGGTCAGTTAGGATACAGCTCTCTCTCTCTCATGTCAGACAGATTTTGAGTCTTGACATAACTGAAGTTGTGGCCTTTGCATAAATAGTGATCTGTGCAATGAGTTTAACTTTCGAAACAAAGTGTAACTGGGTTCCTCCAGCACTGCTGAGGACATTAAATTTGTTAACTGCAATCCTCCAAGCGTTATTTGAGGATCCTTGCTTTTTAAAGGTAGGGATGAGAATGACCCTACTGTTTCTTTTATGCATGTATCAATGTACTATCTGAAACATATGTTGTATCTGTATCTTGATTCAATTGTCAGTCCCAATAACACACTTTACTGATCAGCCTTATCACTTCTGCTCTCCGGTGGAGGCCTACAAAGGATCGTCTTACACCACCAGCAGAGCCAAAACAAACAAAACTATACAATACACAGAAAAACCCAAAACTGGCACCCCCAAGTCCCAAGGTCATGTCTTTGGGCGACTCTCGGACGACTATCCTCCTCTTCGGGGGGCTTTCGATCAGCCTGTCCCCAGGAGAGTGCCCCCCCCCCACGATGCTGACTCTCCTTTTCCTTTAGACCTCCTTTTGGCGCGCCTGCCGGAACTTTGGTCAGGCATATCTTTCTGGTCATCGTCCACCTGGATAATAACATCTCTGCCATCCAATGGCTTATTTCCATCTGTATCTCTTTGGATTTTGATATATAGGTCCAAGGCCTTAATCTCTTCGCTTGGGGAAACAGGAAAACATCATATCACATCACACTGCCCTTTTTACTTCAATCTCAATGGGCCAAGTCTCCATTTTGTTTAGTTCGTTTGTTTTAATACCACATAATATCACCTGTGGAAACATAAATAGAACAGTAACAGGGAAACACAGCACATCATTTTAAACAAATAGAAACCCCTTGGAACCAATACTTGCACCTCTTTTCATTTTCCTTTCTTTTCAGCTCTGTGGAATCTCTCTGTGATGGTTTTTCATATCTCAATTCATAAATAACAATCTCAAACAGTGTAGGTGCATATCTAATCTTTTAACAATATCATAAGAAGAATTTGGATTTCATTCAAATCAGTTTCTTGACACATTTTTGCTAAAGTTCCTTTCAATGTCCCATTCCAAGTCACCCCTAGGGAATGGAATCCTCCAATGAACAATACCTGGACCATTTGCAACCAACATATCCACAGTCCTGAGCTTGCAATCTTTTGGCAATCGAATTTTTATCAATTGGTAGATGGTATCTCTCTCCCATTCCATTGTAATGGGGCGTGGCATCCAGCTGTGAAAGACATCATCTTCATCTCCTTTTTAAAGACACGATTCTGAACACTTGACTAAAAGGGCACAAACAAATTAATCTTTTTATCAAACTAACAGTCCAAACTAAATGGTGGTAATGATCACTTTAACAATTCAACAAGAGAAATCATTTAACTTGAAAAGGATATAGCCTTTAGTACAATCCCAAGCAGGTCCGGCCTTGGTTATTTTAGGCTCAGATGGCCATCTCATGTCCAACTTTTATCTCTTTTGATCTCTGGCATAAGAAAACAATCTCAGTCATCCTTGATTGAAGAAATAAGTCTATTAGATTCCAAGTAAAATGAGGAAAATATCTATATTCTGTAATCTGTAGTCTCTAGATCAGTCCTGTGTAAGAAAGTCTGTAAAATAAAATTCTCATTATCTTCCACGTCTTTTACTCTTCCAGCCAGTTCTCATTTTTCCCCCCCATATCTTTCACTCATCTGGCCAGTTCTCATATCTGTCACTCATCTGGCCAGGCTTAGCTCCTGTGTAAGCTTTTCAGCTGGCTGTGATTGGATATCAATTTATACGCAGGGTTCCACATAATTTCCAGGCCTAAGACCTGAAAAACAAAGATAGTGAATAGAGAGAAGGGGGGAGAGGGGATGCTAATTACCCATCAGTAGACATCCTCTTTACCAATTCTATTGGTAATTCCATCACATCCAGTATCCATGATTTCTCACTTTCAGCCAACTCCATCTTTTCGAACAATCTCCACGGTTTTTCTTCAAGATTTATCTCACATTTCTCTGTCCATCTGCTATAAGCAATCTTTTTCAACACAACTGTTTCCATCAACGTATAATCACTTTTCATTCCTTTTCCAGTGCAGCATCCATTTGCTGCATATTCATCTCCAACTTATCTGATATCGGCACTCTCAGTTTAATCACTTTATCTGCAACTTGCTTTTCCAACGTAACAAAACAGTCCCTTAAATCTGGCGAACTTCCAGGGCAGGTAGCCCTATCTGTTCCAATGTAAATCATCTCCTTTTCAGTCAAAGTACACAATTCATTATCCAAAGGAAATCTTAAAGTTGTCTTGTGCTTGAAAACAAACTATGAAGCATTTAATTCACACTAAGAATCATGTCTAGGGTTGTTCTCATAAAATATATTTCGCTGTGAGAATCATGGCCTTCCTTTTAAATCAGTTATTAAACAGAAATAGTTTCAAAATGTCATTTTTCATTTCCAAAAGGTTGCTGTAAAATAATTCTTACACAGTTCCAGGGAAACATGACTAGATTCATTATAAACTGAACCACTTGCAAGGGTTAATGTCTCAGTCTATCTTAGCCACGAAACGGCGGCTTGACTTTTTAAAAGAGACCTCTTTTTTCCTCTTCCACCTAAAACTCTGTGCTGACATCCCGTGGCAGTCTCTATGTACTTCTACATAACAGAAAGAAGGAGGAGCCTCCCAACCTGCAAAGAGTTAATGTATCCAGTCTGTAAAGAAAAAAAGCCAAGGGAGGGGGCTCTCTTACACAGTCAATCCCAACCCTTTCCCTTTTCTTCTTCTTCTTCTTGAAAACAATAGATAGCATTTTGGTCTCATCCTAGGCTGGCTCTTTTATCTCTGTAACATACTGTACTCAGGTCTTGGATCAGAGCCACCGCCCATGCAACAATGGTGGAAAATTTCTCATAGACACAGAGTACATTAGGATTTTGCATAAATCAACAATGTTCATTTTCCAAAACATTCTCACACACATACATATCCATTAGTTGTTAGTTCACTTTCACCCGTGCTTGCACCTACTTTTCCAAGGTCAGCTACTTGTGCATTTTACACCATTTGAACATAAACATCAGAAAATTAAAACAATTATTGAAAACACCAGCTTTTTACATTTTAAATATATATATCCTTTTAAATAGTACCAGAAAATCAGAAGGACACAGTTTAGACATGAATATAAGGCATTGCACACCTTTACAGTTTAAAAAAAACAAAACCACAGAAATATATATCATTTCTATGACTGCACGTCATTTTGTTCACATAAACATATAACATTTAACATTTAATATAAGGCATTTCTTTCAAGCCCAGTATTTTAATATGCAGTCTCATTTCTTCTCAAATACAAGGTCGGAAAAAAACCTCTCTTCCTGCCAACCTTCCTTCTCTATCTGTTATCAGCATTCTAGGTACACTCTACTCCAAGGAAGAGAGTTTCTTTCTTTCAAAACTAAATACAGTCCTTTGCCTTGACTTTATCAAACACATGAAACAATTCACACTTTAACAATTCCACAGCACTTCTTGAACAAACATTTTCTAACTCATGCATACACACAGGATTTGATTTTATTTTTCCCTCTTATAGACCAGAAAGGCCTCACAACTCAAGGGCGTCCCCTTGCTTTCCGGAACTCCCACCACCCATTTCTAAGGGGCACTCAAGGTTCTTCCCCTAAATGGTGTGTGTGTTCCACCCCCGACTTTTCTCTGCGCGCTTTCTACTGCCGGATTACTCACTAGGCGAAACGGAACTTCCGACGCCCCCGGACTTTTACTCTGTTGCCGGATTGCTCACTAGGCACAGCTTCACCAAGCTGCACCCCCGGTCTTCCCTCTTCCTTGGCTTCACTGGCCGTATATTATAATTGTGGTCCCTCAGGTCAGTAAGCAGTGCCCTGGGGCGAATCAGGCAGCCGGTCGTTTGGGTTGGGGGCCCCCCTTTTCTCAGCCCTCCTGAGTCGTCCCAGTGCCTTACCTGCGAGCGAGGGCCGTCCTGTCAACAGGATAGCGTCCTCAGCGTTACAGACCCGTCTGGATTGCCTTTTCCATCACGTCGGACTGGTCACCAAGATGTAGCAGAATACTTGGAGTCCCAAAACTCCCAGGCAAATACTTCTAACTCTCAGGCGGCGACTTTCGTGCGGGCACAGGAACGAAGGACGCAACAATTGATACTGGTCCAAATGAAGCCAATTTATTGATACATCAGCTGACGGAGTCTGCCTAGCATAAGACTGCCATGGCAGAGCCCCGAACAAGACCCAGCATTCAAGTTTTATACATTCAATGGCTGCAAACCCCTGGCCCTGCCCATCTTCATAACTTGTAATAGGCTGGCATTCATGAAACCACATTTCATTACCCAATTAAACAAAGCACTGGTCAGCATTACATTTCTATTTGCTAAAAGCTGTGTCGCAGCATTAATTCTTTATTCCCATTGTTCTATGTTATTGCCTTATGAGCAAAGGGTTCTTGAATTGCAACATTTCTATGCCGTGCCTCTTATTCTCGTCTCTGGCTGCTAGCATGATTTCTGGCAAGCTATCTAGCTATACTAAGGCCAGTTCTTCTAAAACCTTTGCTGTGCATCACTCTCCTCTGACATCACTTCTGCTAAAAGCACCAACTCTGCTTTAACCTCAGTATTAAATTGGTGGCAGCTAGATATACAGTTTCCTCACAGATTGGGGACATCTCTCACAAATTGGTGGCAGTTTAAGTACGACTCTTTACAAATTGGTGACTGTGGGTGGGATAGTCTGCCCTGCCACAGTTTTAAACAGTTCTCCCAGTCGTGAGTTCGTAATCTTTTCAAATGGTGGCAGTGGTGGGATCGCCTGCCCTGCCACACAGTTTTTAAAAGTCATGAAGTAGTGTCAGTGGACAGTCGAAATTTTCCACATCTTTACAGTCCCTATACTAACCCGCATTCCGGATGAATAGGCTCAATCTAGAAAGACACGCTCCTGAATCTACAAGACCTCAGCAGTACAGTTCATTGTGACTTAGAATTTTCAGATTCATTGGGTCACCATAAGTCTATGTCAACTTGATGGTGGCTGATAACAAAATCTTTATGCATATATTATTGGAATAACAAAGTTCAAGATATCATGAATCCGTCTGGAAATAAAAAATGTCTTTGGAAATTATAGTTAATGTTGTAGTTGAGCCTGTGAGTAATGCTGAAAGTAATGAGCTAAAAGTAAGGAGAAAATGGGTTACTCGGGAGCAGGGATCAGATGATGAACAACAAACAAAGAGGATCTGGCAAATACTTGAGGAACCTACTGATGAAGACTCTTTTGAGGGTTTCTCTGGGGATGATAGGTCTGTCACATAAGAACCAATTATGGAAAGTGTGGATGGGGATTATGAGGATGAGTCTAGTGATATGGATTGGACTAAAGTGCAGGAGGTGCGCAATGTGTGTGCTGAGCCTACATTCATGGGCTTCTCTGGAGATGGGAATTGGAGTTTTGAGGATCAAGCTGCATCTTGGGCGGAGTTAAGTCTTGACAGGAGATGGAGACACTGGAGAGGGAGGCAAGAAAACACACGTGGAGCTGCTGCTCCAGCTGAGAAACCTAACGAAAGGTTGTTGGCTCATTCAAGCTCTGATGAGGATGACATGATAAAATGGGGTTTGGGATTTGGAGTCCTTTGAAGTTGGCAAAGTGTTGCTGGGTGCCCGTGTCTCGCTTTGTATGCTGTGCTGTGTTCCTGTTTCCTATGGACCCTTTTGGACGTGAGTTTGGATGCTACGCTATCTTCATGGATTGGAGTATAGTACGGCTTATCTTTCTATGGGCTAAACTTGTATTGCTCTCCGTGCATTAGCTGCTGCTGCCTGTACCTGTGATTGACCTGGATTGGAAATCATTGCTGTTGCTTCTCCCTTGTTTGACCCGGATTGGAATCGCTACTTCCTTGCTGACGCCAGAACGGTTTTGGACAACGCGCTTGCTGCCTTCCTGGATTGACAACCTTGGACTTCGTGATGCCTCTTTGCTCTTTGTTTTGCCTTTCCATTGATGACATCACCGTGTTTGCTTTAATCTGTTTTCTCCTACGTTCTTTTGCATTTTGGGGGATAATCCGGGTTTTCTGGAGATTTAATCCAGATTATATTTGCTTTGTGTATTTTTGACTAGTTTGGTCTCTATTTTGAGTTTACTGAAATACTGCACTGAAGTTTAAGTGCTTTTGAGACAGTTTGTCTGCCTTTTAAGTTACTTGCGTCATTTTTGAATAAACTTTGTTTTGACTCAATACTTGGTCTGGTCCTTTAAGGCTTCTGTGTTGCGACAGTTAAAATTTGCTGTTTGACTATATATTTGTTTTGGAAATAGAAATATAATAGCTAAGGGATAATTCCGAAGAGTTTTCATACACAATACAGACTATAGACATTGGCAGAGTAATCTTTAAAAACCTCTTTTGTGTGTTGCTAAGGCAGGAGGGCCACAACTACATTGCAATTATAATGCAGGTTGAATTGGATTTTATGGTAGATTTTCATAATCCAGTTCAATGTAGTTCAATCTGCATTATATGACAATGTAGATGAGGCTTAATTGATGCCACCCATATATTTCTTTCTTAAGTGTGAAGAATTGTGAGTTTGAACCATTATAATCAAATCCTTTCCCTTTAGCAGTAATTTATGTTCTCTCCTTATGTTTGCATTAATCTGCCATCACTGAGAATGAACAATACAATAAAATCAATGTAGGATGGCTTCCAAACCAAGCTTTCAACATGAAATCGCCCTGCATGATTCACTGAATTCTATAGTGATGTTATAAAAATATGAACCCCAGAATCCATGGCTCCATTGGGATAGAGAGTGAACATGCATTGACCTCTCTGTTAATTCTAAACTAACCTTCTAGGAACTTAGTCCTGGAATGTGGCCTAACAATTCCCCACACCCCAGATCTCAGGTAATAGCCACACATTTAGCATAATCCCTTTACAATACACTAAACAAGGCACAGGAGACATATTTATGATGGGTCTCTTGGAAGAGCCACAAGGGTTATCAAAATATTCTCTCTCTCTCTCTCTCTCTCTCTCTCTCTCTCTCTCTCTCTCTCTCTCTCTCTCTATATATATATATATATATATATATATAAAACAGTCAATGACCAGCACCAAAAAATTAAGAAACATTGGAATAGGAATTATACATTTAGGTATTACAAAACACTGTCCAAAGCAAACTTAAAACCCAGTATTGAATATGATATTAATCTGGTTTTACCCTGGAAATGCTCCTCATCCGTAGTGCTGTACCAGATCCCTTTATGTGAGGCCTTCATCGTATACGTTACCACCCTGAGTGACCTGGCTGGCACACGTTATATTGACCAGAGAAATCAAAACCCATTTCAGTCTTTTATCTCTTGCTACCCCACATTCCTTTCAATTCACATCATTCTCCTGGGCAGATCAACAAATGGACACAAATATTCAAAATAATCCAATGATGGTTTATTAAATTTCCTGTAACAACTAGATTGATGGCAAGGGATGAAGCTCCAGACCAATCAGGGAGAGGATCCTAGCTAACCACTTTTGGACCAATCAGCAGCTAGTATGGAAACAAGCCCCGCCTTTCAAAGTCAGGTAGTATTCTCAGGTCTCTATAGAGTTGATGTTGAAATGGGACTTCGGGGATACGAGTAAGATTGAGCCCATAGTTTCTTGACAGCAGGAGCTGGGGATTCTTCATCAATTAATATCTACCTCCGGAGAGCACTGTGAACCCAGTTTTTAGATGTGGGGGCATTGCTGAGAGAAGCAGAAAGGTAGATTTGCCACCAACACAAATAATGTGGTATTCCTTTCTGTTGCTAAAATATGGCTTCTCTGCTAATGTGTCATATATGAAGTAGTCTCATTCCATAGGAGATGACAGAAAAATT
>JARBWK010000004.1:106836365-106855047 GCA_030556195.1 Anolis apletophallus
ATTTGTGCCAAATTTGGTCCAGGTCCATAGTTGTTTGGGTTCACAGTGCTCTCCGGAGGTAGATGAACTACCTCTCCCCAAATCACTGTCAATTCCTCCCAATCTTTCCAGTATTTTATGTTGGTCATAGGAGTTCTGTGTGGGAAGTTTTGCCCAATTCTATTATTGGTGGGGTTAAAGGAGCTCTGTGATTGTAAGTGAACTATAAATCCCAGCAACTACTTACTTAGGCAATCCCTTGTAGCATGAGGATGATGGGCCTCCAAGTCTTGTATCTTGGTGATGGGTTTGTAGGTGGTTGTGGAGCCATATTCTTGATCAGTATGTTCTCTTGAAGTGAGGACATCAGTTTCCAGGAGGAAGGTGGTCCCAGTCAGGGTTGGCTTGATGCTCCTTCCTCTTGGCACATTTATCCCTCAATTCGTGCCTCTTTGAATTCCACAGCAACTCCAAAAGTCAAAGGCAATGCCCACCAAACCCCTCCAGTATTTTTGGCTGGTTGTGGGAATTCTGTGTGCCAAGTTTGGTTCAATTCCATCATTGATGGAGTTCAGAATGCTCTTTGATTTTAGGTTAACTATAAATCCCAGAAACTACAACTCACAGATGACAAAATCAATGCCCCACAACCCTATATCACACAGAGAGACTTTGAGGATTTAAAATAAAGGTACTACATACTTCGAACAAAACACATACTGTTTCATTCAAATAAATATGGATTACATGATTCCCCTAAAATTGGATATATAGCATCTAAAAAGGGAAATGCCAAAATTGAGACTCTTAAGATACTTTAAAATGTAAACAATCTCAATAATATATAAACTCTATATATTCCTAAACTGGGGCTGCTCATTGCCATGGCATAGTGTCAAGAAACAAGTGCATTGAGGGCAACCATCCTCCTCCTCCTAGTACCTCCTACAAATCTGGAGAAGCCACTCCAATGTTTCCTGCCTCATTTTCTGACTCTTTTCTGGCTGAGATCCTTGCAAGATCACAGCTAAGAGCAAGCAAAGGGAAGCAAAGGGACTCCCAAAGCCTTGGGTACCCTCCCCATGCAGGCACATTTAAATGGAGCCTGGGTCAATAGAGTAAAAGGACGGAGAAAGCAAAATGTTTGGTGAGTCCAGGAGAAAGGTCTGGGGAGCAGCCTTTTACCATCCATTATGTTGTTTAAGGCCGACAGGAATTGAAGTTGAAACATCTAGAACGTCACAGTTTTCCAGTCCAATCATAAAACTGTCAGGATGAGCAGAGAAAGAAGTTGTAATGGAAGATAGGTAGAGATAAATATGTACAGTTAGAGATAAAGAAGACACTGAATGCAAAAATGTCACAACATCCATAACTTTGTTATATGATTTTCTTTATACATATGAACCTTTTATTTAAATTTAAGTCCTGTATTAAATATAAGTGCTTAATTGTTGCACTTCAGACACGGAGCACCTCCCCTAGTCACACACACAACAGACAGTCTCTGAATAATAGGCTTCTATTGAAACAAATATAGTGTCCAACAAAAGGGTTAAAAGAAGATCAATAGTAGAATATATCCAAGGTAAAATATGCAGTTCAAATAGTCCCAAAATCCAAAGGCAAAGATATAATCCCAAAAACCAAAGGCCAAGGTAAAATGCTTGATGAAAATCCCATGAGTAATACAAGGCAGCTATGAAGCAAAACGTGCACAAAGGCCACTAAGCATCCAATCATCAGCATTTGCAGGAACAATCCCATTATCAGCATTTTCAAGAACATTCCCATCATCCCTAGCATGTACATGAGCACCAGGCTGAAACACCACACTAATATACTGATATCATATATAATTTTAATGGATGACAAGCAATGGAATAACAAAGCCAGGCGCATTAAATTGAATTGAACTTTGTTTGATTTCAAACTTGCTGAAGTTGGAATTGAATATAGTAATGAACAAGAGGAGGAAGCAATCTGATGTGAGACCAGGTGTTTAGCCTAGATTACCTTCTGGGACACAAGTCCTATAGGGACTGTTCCAGAGCCCTACCATTCTCCAAAAGTTCAACAAGGTATATACTGAACTCCTAATTTCCCCCTCTCCCCAAAAATGTAATATTTAAATATATAAACATAAAATATATAAAGTATTAATTATACGTTTATGAATTATTTAAAGTGCCTCTTTGCATGGTTTACAATATCATTCCTTCTCAGATACAAATTACTTTTAAAAGCACTGAATCCAACAAAATGGAGGAAAGCTTCAACATCATAACCACTTGCATTTCAGGCTGCTGATTGCAGAGGAGTTAGGTCAGTGAGAGGAGGAAAAGTCTCATAATCCCCAGTACAAACCGCTTTCAAAAACAGGAACTAAATGCATGTTGTTGAAGTTGACTGCAGCAGGAAGTTATTGTAGTGACATAAGAAGGAGGGTTCTAAATTGTAGAAGAGGGATATGTGTTTAGTACTAATTTGTTGCAAAGAGAAGAAATAGTGGCTGTGTTGGTGAGGATACTGTGAGATAAAATTCTGATACAGCGGAGAGGCAAGCAAATAAATACATGTTGTTTTGAATATTTTTTTCTCAGTACAATCTGCATCCACAGAGTCCAATATTTTCTCACTTCATATTACATCTTCATTTGGACTGTTATAGAACTAGGAAATCTGCTTTCCATTAGCCTAAGATGATCTAGGTTATTTTCATCTCAGCAATAGTACTATGAGGCTACTATTTTCTCCCTTGACTGCTGGTTAAAGACACTCACTCCCTCATACAGTTCATAATGCATTACATCAAGCACTCTCACAGCCTCACAAGCTGGTCCCATGAAAGCATATGAAAGCTGATCTATGCTGTTTGCTGTGTAATGTAGTGCTGAGAAAGCATCCAAAATTGTGAGGATTCTTTTATGATCAGCACTTCAGAAATGGACAGATAACAGGTTAGATTTCATAGCATCAACAGGCTTTTCTATAAGGGCTAATGCTTGGAGTAGTGGGAAAGGAAGTGGTACCAAAGGAATCAGAATCCTTAGAGGAAAGAACTACAGATCGTTCTGTTTATCAATCTGTCTCTTGATTTTGTTCATTATGGTTCTTTTTCCCAAATGGCTTCTGAGTTCTGGTAGGCTTTGCAATTTTTGACTTAAGCATATAATTGAATGTTTTGCAGCCGAAGCCACATTGCAGTACAGCTTTGGCTGTGATCCTCTGCCCTTTCAACCTACAGACAATAGTTTAAGAGCATCATATTACTAACTCACCAACCGTTCTCCCTTCTGCTGCCACCAAAAAGACATTCCTGGGTTCACTGCTTTTCTCACACAGAAATCCGAACTGTATTTGAAAAGAAGCAGTCAGGCAATTTGTCTCCAGAGGAGGAACGGATTGCAAAAACAGTTCAGAAAGGGGAAACTCTGGGAATGATTGAAGATGAACAGGGCTGGCCATCAGAAATAATGTTAGAAATAGCTTTCTGGTGCTGCTTATATTGCACCATTGCAGAAACATAAAGTTTGGGATGATGAGTGTTGGTGAATAAATGTGACAGCTTCAAGAGGGAGTCATTTATGGATGCTGCAAACAGCTGGCAAGTATATTACTGTAGCAAGAAATCCCCCTTGATCAACTTGCAAGACTGATAGGCTGTGTAGAAAGTGTCTAGATGTTAAACACAAGGCCATTATTTAATCAGAAAGCAATGGTGCAAAGAGAAAGCATTACTGTTTTCAGAAATTCACAACGTATAGAATTACTCTTTATGATAATGCTCTGGTAAAATCATTAGCTCTATGCATGTGACTCAGTATAAACTACAGAAGGATAAATCATTCAGCTTTACTTTCACTCACTGCTGTAATTAATTACCATCAATTCAGCTTATGACAATCCTATGACTTTGACTTATGGTGATCCAATGAATGACAAGCCTCCAAGTCACCCTGTTTACAACCCTGCTCAAATCTTATAAACGTTCACCCTCACTCATTAAAGAAACACATATTATTTCCATACTTCAAATTTAGGAAGAAATGTAAGGGTTTTAAAAACTGCAGAATGCAATAATGAAACTAATTGAATTGTCACCAGTCTGCACAAAACATATTCCACAGGTATAGCTATCCTTAGTATGGATAAGACCATAGTGTACCTTCCTGCAATATAGCTGTAGATTTAGAGCCTCAGAGGAAAAAAAAGAGAAAATTGGCAACAGGAACACAAACACAGGTAGGGAATCCAAGTCAGACTTTCATGAGCCACAACAAATTAGTCTAACTGGATAAGCTGTGTCTTTGTGCTTACCCCCCCGCCCCCCCCCCACTCACATACTATTTTTTTTAGAAAACTTCAAATTGTTTCTAACAGATATATGACAAAATGTGATAAGCACAGAAAACAAATAAAAATAAAATGATCATTTTTTTTAACTCAGTTCCACCCTGCTCCAGTCAGACAAAGATGTTAAGGATAGTCTCTTTTGAATATCAGCCCTGTGTTTACATTCATCCTTTTCCCAGACTTCATGTACTACACAGCCATCCCTCCATAATTGTAGTTTTGACTTTTGCAGATTTGATTAATCATGGATTTCATTAAAACTGTTCTGTCTAGAAATATCTCAGCCCTTCATTGTGACTCTATGATCAACTCCATCCATCCATGCTGGAGAACCTAGACATTTCTAAAGAGAACGCCTCTCAAGGAATCTATTACTCTTCCAGTGCAATTAAATGGTGAGATTCTAGTAGAAGTTGAATATACGGTCATACTGGAAAATGTAGAAATTCTTAGAAGTATGTTCTCTCCATTTTTGTGGTTCTTCCACTTTGATGAGGGTTTTGTGCCCTTACCTGTCCCAGCAAATGTGAAGGGATGACTGACTACGCTACTGATGGAGGATGAGAGACTGATGGAAAATAGCTAGCTTAAGACCCCCTAGTGAACTGTAGGCTGCAAACTTCATGCTTTTAGTTACCAAACTACAATTGAGGATTATAAATTGACAATAATAATATACTTCATGATAATAATAATAATAATAATAAATGCACTTAATTTAATGTGTGTTTGCCTTCTTTTCTTCTATTTGAATGGTAGTTCATTTTTAAAAAATATATGCAGCCCAATGCATTTATAATGTGCCATTTGAATGTTGACCCCACAAATGAAATCAAAATTAACATAGATGCGGTATCCTAAGTCCAGTACAATTCATGTTTGCCCCATGTTAAGTGACTTCCCTCTTGATTTCGCTCACATTTCTCAAGAGGTTGTGACAATTTTTTAGATCCTGAAAGTGTGTGTCAACCTAAAGATCCTTAGAATTGGGAGTTGTAGGTTTTCTTGGAAGATCTTATCACCTCCACCAATGTTTAACCTTTGTTAAACAGAGAATCACATAAATGAACTTTATAAACCCAACTCTGAAAATTTTTCATTTAACCTTTCTGCTGTTCTTTTGACAAAAAGGACCATTTCAAGATTGCAACTCAGTATCAATCAGATGGGAGAAAATGCTTACTTGTTCTTTCAAGATGTAATTCCATTAGTAGAGTTCATAGAAGGAAAATGACTACCAGAGGACTAAGATTGCCCAAAAAGTTACTATTAGAGATGATGGAAAATATGTGAGCCTATGTGTTATCTTGGACAATAATGAGAAAAAATAGATTCTTATGAAAGGGTTACTGTTGAATCAACCTGCTATTTGGGAAATAGGAAATACTGTATTTCCAGGTACTGCTTCATTCTCTTGATATTAATTCTGGGACCAGATAACTAAAAATGCTTTCCTCCCTCAATGGTACGTCAAGTGTTGATATCATCTAAGATAAGGATACAAGACAAGTAATAACATGAGGTATTCATATTGTAAATGTGAGAAATTAATTTGCTTGCTGAAAAATCTGGGTAAGTTACAGTTATGAGCATTCTCTCTCTCTCTCTCTCTATATATATATGTGTGTGTGTGTGTGTGTGTGTATATATATATATATATATATATAATAGAAATATTGTTTTAATTCAATCTTTACAGGGGGATCATTTTTTGGTAACATTGCCTATGCTACTTACATTTATTTGTTTGTTCATTTGCTTATTAGTTATATTCCACTTTGTCTCTCATAAAAGATATTCAAACTAGCTAACAATGTTTAAAGAATGTACAATTTAAAACTAAAAACATATAAACATTAAAATAGAATTAAACATAGCAGCAGTATTAAAAATAAATAGTTAAAATCATGAAAATTATTGAAATCAATTAAAATACCAAACACAGCACCTTTTGTCTCAGTCTTTAAAACTTCTTTAATAGCCTGCTGAAAAAGAAAAGGTTTACCTGCCACCAGAAGGACAAGGAGGGAGCATCAATTAAAATACATAAACACCAAACAGCACTCTTTGTCTCAGGCTTTAATTTTTTAAATAGCCTGCTGGAAAATAAAAGTTTTAGTTGCCACTAGAAGGACAACAAGGAGGGGGCATTCTGGTCTTCCTTGGAAAGGAGTTCCAGAGTTGAGGGGCAGCCACTGAGACATTGGTAACAAATAGAGCCTTGAGGAACCCCAAAGGCCAATAGCCAGAAGTTGAATAGGAGTTCCCTAGTACCACCTTCTAATTTGCTCCTCCAGTAAGGAATGGATCTCCAGAAGAACCAACAGAGACATCCACTAAGGCAACCAAATATGTCTCTGTCCATCACCAGGCATGAAACAAGATTGAAATGGAGCTAGATAATTCATTTCACCTGTGGAGTTGGAAGGCCACCACTCACTCCAATATCTTACTCAAAAACAGGAGATTGGAGACTGGCCAATAGTTGTCCATAATGGAGGGGTTCAGGAATGATTTTTTAAAAAATATGTGCCTCACCACCACCTCCTTGTTAGAATTCTTTGAGGATGTAAATAAACACATAGATAAAGGGGACCCAATTGATATTGTTTACCTTGACTTTCAAAAGGCTTTTGACGAAGTCCCTCACCAAAGGCTCCTAAATAAGCTCTTCAGCCATGGAATCAGAGGACAGGTCTTGTCCTGGATTGGAACCTGGCTAAACTATAGGAAACAAAGGGTGGTGATAAATGGACATTTCTCTGGGTGGAAAGAGGTGAGAAGTGTACCCCAAGGTTCAGTTTTGGGTCCGTTACTTTTTAATTTATTCATTAATGATCTGGATGTAGGAGTGAATTCTGAGGTAGCAAAGTTTGCAGACGACACTAAATTGTTCAGGGTAGTTAAAAATGAAACTGATTGTAAAGAGCTCCAGAAAGATCTCTCGAAATTGAGTGAATGGGCAACAACGTGGCAAATGCATTTTAACCTAAACAAGTGTAAAGTCATGCACATGTAGTCGGGGCAAAGAATCCCAACTACACCTACCAATTGATGGGGTCAAAGCTTTCCGAGACAAACCAGGAAAGGGATCTTGGGGTTTTGGTGGACAGCTCAATGAAGATGTCAACCCAGTGCACAGCAGCAGTGAAAAAAGCAAATTCTATGCTAGGCATGATCAGAAAGGGAATCGAAAATAGGTCAGCAAATGTTGTATTACCTCTCTACAAATCTATGGTAAGGCCACATTTGGAGTACTGTGTACAAATCTGGTCTCCGCACCTCAAGAAGGATATCACAGAACTGGAAAAGGTACAGAAAAGGGCAACAAGAATGATCCAAGGGATGGAGCGGCTCCCTTATGAAATCAGGTTGCAACGCCTTGGTCTTTTCAGCCTTGAAAGACGGCGTCTAAGAGGTGACTTGATCGAAGTGTATAAAATCATGCATGGGATAGAAAAGGTGAATAAAGAAAAAATATTTTCTTTGTCACAAAACACTAGGACTAGAGGGCACTCCCTGAAACTCCAAGGTAGGAAAATTAGGACTAATAAAGGGAAATATTTCTTCACCCAGAGGGTCATTGGGTTATGGAACTCACTTCCAGAAGAGGTTGTGACAGCTGTCAGCCTGAACAACTTCAAGGCAGGATTAGACAGATTCATGGATACCAAGTGTATCGGTAGTTACTGAAAAGGACATTCAAGTGCCACCTCGGAGTGGTTGAGGTAGGCAGGATTTCCCTGGGTACTGGTTGTGGGGGGTCGGGAGCAGGTTAGGGTTTTGCCCTCCCTTCTGCTCGAGATCCCCGTGTACAACTGGGGGCCACTGTGTGATACAGAATGCTGGACTAGATGGGCTGAGGTCCAATTCAGCATGGCTCTTCTTATGTTCTTATGTTCTTTTAGACAAGTTGGAATTATACCTTGTTCTGAGGAGACATTGACCATACCCCTCAAACACCCCATCAGTCCCCCTCTAGCCTGTTTGATTAGGCAGGAGGGTTGGTTTAGTCTGCAAATTTGACAAGCACTGTGAAACTGTGAGGTGTTTCCGGTGACTTGTTTATATTCTGTTTTGTTGGATTTTGTATGACAACTGAGATAGAAGAATGATGAATATGTGTGTCAGAAATCCTTTTCTAGAGCCTAAATACACACAGACCACTATTCAACACCTTAATACACCAATGTAAGAGATTGTGATAGTAATTAGCATTGATGTATTTAAAATAATAGTCAGATTTGTGATTGACCGACCGGTGGTTATTTTCAAGAACAGCCTGCCTTCAACATGGGCACCATCTTCACTGGGATTATATGTTTGAGTACATCTGGATTAAGATTCTCTTAAGTGTGATTGATTTAGAATGAATTGGTTACTTTAGGATAATATAGATCCAATTGTAGTTCCACACAGATGAGACCCATCTTAATGAAGCTTACACAAAAATTGTCTTATCAAGTTCTCATTTATTCATCTAGTAACCTCTGTGTTTCGAAAGAATGAATTTGATTAAAACTTAAATGATGGGCTTTTGGCTAATATGTCAAAGGGATGTAAATAGACATTACAGCAATGTTATATGCATTAAAGACAATGACTTAGCACAGGGCTGTCCAACTTCTACCGGCCCAGGGACATGAATTCCGGTCACTGATGACCTGGGGGGATGTAGGGTCTGCCCCCGCCCCCGGCTCTGCCCCCTCCCTGCCCCCAGCTCCGCCCTCTCCCCCGGCGCCCTCTCCCCTTATTTTTATTTAATAATAAATATATTTAATTCCATACTCCCCTCCCCCCTTATTTTTATTTAATTTTAAATATATTTAATTCCATCCTCTCCTCTCCCCTTATTTTTATTTAATATTAAATATATTTAATTCCATCCTCCCCTCTCCCCTTATTTTAATTTAATATTAAATATATTTAATTCCATTCTCCCCTTATTTTAATTTAATATTAAATATATTTAATTCCATCTTCCCCTCTCCCCTTATTTTTATTTAATATTAAATATATTAAATTCCATCCTCCCCTCTCCCCTTATTTTAATTTAATATTAAATATATTTAATTACATCCTCCCCTCTCCCCTTATTTTTATTTAATATTAAATATATTTAATTCCATCCTCCCCTCTCCCTTCATTTTAATTTAATATTAAATATATTTAATTCCATCCTCCCCTCTCCCCTTTTTATTTAATATTAAATATATTTAATTCCATCCTCCCCTCTCCCCTTATTTTTATTTAATATTAAATATATTTAATTCCATCCTCCCCCTCCCCTTATTTTTATTTAATATTAAATATATTTAATTCCATCCTCCCCCCCCTTATTTTTATTTAATATTAAATATATTTAATTCCATCCTCCCCTCCCCCTTATTTTTATTTAATATTAAATATATTTAATTCCATACTCCCCTCCCCCTTATTATAATGTATCCCATCTCCCCTTTTTCATCTTTAAATATATTTAATTTTTTAAAAAATTATTTTTTAATTAAATATATTTAATTTTATATTTAATACATGAGGGGAGATGGGGGGAGGGAATGAGGAGCCCCCTGAGGAGCCCCCTGCTTCGGCCTACCTTTTCTAAACGCGCAGGATCCAGGAGTACCCGGACGACGAGAGAGGCGACGACCGACTGAGTCGAAGAAGGTCCTAATCACGTCTGTGGGCCTCAGCGATCCAGTAGTAGAGTATCGCGAGAATATGCAATCCACACGGGATTTTGCTATCAACGGCGGCGTGATTTCGTGTTGACAGTGAAATCCCGTGTGGATTGCGTATTCTCACGATACTTGCTCCGAACCCGGAAGTAGTTTTTTTAAAAAAAATATTATTTAATTTTTTTTTTATTAAAAAGCTTAGGGGGCCATAGGGAAGGGGCTTTTCCCTCTTAGGAAGATCATCATAATGGCAATTATGATGGCAATTAAGTGTTCTCTTCTTAAGAAAACCCCAATAACTCTAAAGCACTTCGCCTAAAATTATCATTTTATACTCACAAATTATCTGAAAGTTCTGAAAGAATTATGTTTCTGAAAGTTGGAATGTATATTTATTATAAAATAAGAATAGCATAGTATTTTAATGAGAGTCAGTGTGGTATGGTGTATTGGTGTGAGAATTGGACTAAGAACCTCATCACAAATGCCCATGAATCTGCCATGCATCGTGGCAAATCCATGTACTCCTGACAGGGGGTGTGGAGAAACCGTTGCTCCATGCCCCACATCACACAACTTGCCTTTCCCCCATCCCATGGAGGAGGGAAGTGTCGCCACCTAGCTTCACATCATTGCTGGTAAGGCAACACAGGAAGGATCTTGTGTTGCTGCAGTGGGGGCATATGCCACCTGTTCTCCCTTTTCTGGATGGCACCAGACCAAATGTACATGTGTGTCATGTCATGTAATGGGCACAGTCCTTAAAGGGGAGAACAAGTGGCGTAGGACAGGCCAAGTAGCCCATCTGATGAGGTTGTAGGATTCTGGGAAACCAAAGATCAAATCCCTACTCTGCCATGGCCTGCTGGGTAACCTTGGGCAAGTCATACTCTCTCAGCCTCAGAGGATGGCAAAGCAAGCTCCCTTTTAAAAAATCTTGCTCAAAAAGTTTGAAGCTGCTTGAAGGTACAGAGTAGCAGTGTTTCAAAAGAAACCATATTCTAGCAACACAGCAACTAATAAGCCTTAGTCTTGGCACGTGAATAGCATTAAATATACACAATGTATTTTTGCTAGTCGATGTCTAGGCTAAACCTTACTGCTAGTCTCAATTCCAGCAGACCTATTGAATCAATGGGAATCTGAAAATGTATTTGTCTGCATTTCATTGGATCAATGGACCAACTTTAGATGGGACTTAGAACAGGATTCAGGCAAAACCTTACTAACAATTGAACTCTAGCTCAGAAGTCACGAATCAATGTTAAAGCTGAATACAGTGTTAGTTTTCACAAAATCTGAAAGGAGGGTGGATAAGATATCTTTGGTTGAAAGGGCAGCAAAGGGGATAAGTAATTATATCCCTCCATAGCACTTTGCAACTTTCAGTTGCTTTGGAAATTTCTATCAGAATGATTTCAGATTTGGCACAGTTGTATTTGATCATGAATGCAATAGTTCAAATTGTTCATTCATCAGATCTGGTTTGTAAAGGCTGGTTTATAATGGCAGTAACTGTGTTTTTAAATAACAGCTTCATTGACTGCATTATAGTTATTGCTATATAAAGATTCACCGAGAAGACTTGCAATTTCATAATAGAATGGCCTCGATCATTCTGAGATAGACTAACCTTATGGGACCTGTGGCTATCACATCATATGATGTATTTGCAAAAGCATTCCCATTAGTCATAAAACATCATCACTTCTACAACCCCTGACTAATACTTCATAATGGAAACCAAGCTGGAACCTGAAGGGAATAAGACAATGTTCTCTGGCGATTCACCCAGGCATGATTTATGTGAACTGAATCTTTGATTTCTAGCATGTGATCTTTAGGATTTTTTCTTTTCTTCTTTTTGCCTCTACTAGTTTGTAGGGACAAGAAAATAAAAAAAATCGACAGATCAAATACAGAGCTCAACGTTTGTTTGTTCTATGGAATTTTAATTCGGCAGTGTCAGAAACATTACTGGTTGAACCTGATGTAAATATATGTTGATCTTATATATCATTGGGAAAAAGCTTTATATTTTAGAAGGCAAACCTTTAAACTATGAATACAAGGCAAAACAAGCATCAACGTTGAATGAGATCCCTTTGGAACTTCCCATAATTTTCACTTACATATGTTTACAAAAATGTATGCCAACTTGCTCACTTGCGGTAATTTCAATTTTTCAATAGTGAAGATTAATTGAAGTTTGTATTGACTAAATTAAACATCTCATTTATCATAGGACAGATAAAGGGCTCTCATGTGATTAAAATCCATAACAGTCCTGAAAGAATTGTTCTCTGTGCTTTTGAAAATGCTCATTTACAGCTGTTTGTGCTTGTTTGCTTAGTTGTTAAGCAGTTTTCCTTGAAATTATTGAAATAGACTTTCTCCCAATTTTAGTTTGTTTTAATGTGAATTTCTTTTTATCTCATTTATAAAAGGAATTTGAATCTTTTAATAACATTATGTAACACAATTTTTTGTTCCTGCATTATAAATGTCACTTCCTAATTGGGTCTATCATAAAAACATGGAAATACTTTGTTAAACATTGTTTTTTGCAGGACATCATGCAGCACATTTTGCTATACTTTTTCAATGAATATCTCATAGTCTCAATCAATTCATCAAAGTTTATGGTAGCCACAAAAACATAGTTTCTAGAGTATAACATCTACTTTCAAAGTAAGTACCACACAATTAATCAGGAATAAGACTTTTAAACCAAGAACAGAATATTTTTCAAATTTTGTTACATAGTGAAACCTATCAAATGCTAGTATTTTATGCAACAAAGCAAAAAGTAACACAATTTAGCTATTCAAATCAAAAAATTTATTAGATTATTTCAAAGACAAACAAGTATTTCAATACAGAAAGGAAAATCATTCAGCTTCACAGGCAGGAAAAATGTCATTGCAGTTATCTTATTTGTGCACTAAAGCCCTTTCGTTATGCTTTTTATATCTGTTTTTTTTTAAAATATAAAGATTTTATTGTTTAAAAACCAATGACATAAACAGAAAGACACAACATCCTTCGCAGGGGGAAGGTAAGTAAGGGTGGGTGGGTGGGGGAAATAATACAATACAATGAACAGACAATTAAAAGAAAAACAATACAGTTACAAGTAGGTTGACTTCACCTACTGATATCTGCCACAACATAACATACGAGCCAAACTATTTAGTTGACTTATTATCTTAAATCCAATACCCTTTTAAATCCTCCTTTTTCTTTGTTTTAACATACAGGACAAATGGTTTCCACGTCTCAACAAATTGACTTGCGGCCCCTTTCTCATTAAATATGTCAGTTTGTCCATTTCGGCAATGTCCAAAAGTTTGAATATCACTTCTTCAGTGTCCGGGATTTCTTTTCCTCTCCAGTGTTTAACCCAGATGATCCTAGCTGCCGTTATTATGTGGAGAAGCATCCTTTCCATGCCTTTTCCCATCCTCTTTGAGTCTATAATATTTAATAGAAACGTCTCTGGTTTAAACTCCGTTTTGATTTGTAATATCTCTTCTATCAATTTATGCACCTTTTTCCAGTATTTTGTAGCCTCACCACACGACCACCATTGGTGGAAGAAAGTCCCCCTATTTGCTTGGCATTTCCAACACCGGTCATCCCCTGTTTTGTAGATTTTATCTATTTGGGCTGGGGTTATATACCACCTATAGAAGGTTTTCCCTCAAAGAATATGCACACGTGCATTTCAAGTTGTTGTTCCATGATTTTTCCCAACTCTCTTGCGGGATTTTGTATCCTAGGTTGCTTTTCCATTTTTCCATGTATTCTTTTATGGGTTTTCTCTCATTTTTTTATTAGTATTAGCTTATATAATTTGCTGACCCTTTTTCTCTCAGATTGTAATATAATTTTCCCTCCTGCTGCTAGCTTTTCTTCCCAACCTAGCTCTTTGTCCTTTACGTATCTCATTTTTAATTGGTTGTATTGAAACCAGTTTATTTTATATTCCCTCATTTCATCTTGTGGTTTTAGCTTATAGGTATTACCTTCCTTTTTAACCAGCTCCTTGTAAGTTGGCCAGTTCTCCTTTCCTACTTTGTAAAGTGAGAATGCTTCCACCGGCAATGCCCACAGTGGCATTTTTTTGCATATTAGTTCTTTATATTTTGTCCAGGATTTCATTCATGGTGCTTTTAGTATATGATTTACAAAGTTTTTATCTTGCTTAATTTTTGTCATAGAATAAATAGGCATGCCAGCCAAATTTGTTCTCCCATCCTTCTGCTGTTAGTACACCTTTGTCCTTTACTTCAACCCATTCTTTTAAATTCTCTAGGCAATTTGCATCATAATAAACTGCTAAGTCTGGGAGACCAACCCCCCCTCCCATTCTGGGGAAGTTCTTGGAGAAATTTTATTCTAATTCTGGGTTTTTTCCCTCTCCAAATAAAAGCTGAGAGGTCTGTTTGCCATCTTTTTATCAGTATCTGGTTCTTCGATATTGGGAGCATTTGGAATAAAAAATTTAATTTAGGGAAAATTTTCATTTTATTGTGGAAATCCTCCCTAGCAGAGACAAATTTAGCTTTTTCCAATAATCCAGATCTTCTTTAATCCCTTTCCAATTTTTTTCATAATTATTTTTAATCAATTGGCAATTTTTCGCTGTAATATTTATTGCTAAGTATTTTATCTGTTTTGAGACTGGGATGCCAAATTTTTCCTCTAACTCCTGGGCTTCTTTATTTTCCATATTTTTTATTAACATCTGTGATTTTTTTTGTTTAATTTGAAGCCTGAGACTTCACCAAAATCTTCTATTTTTTTCATCCAATTTCCCATATTTTCTAGAGGATTCGTGATCACGCAAGTTAAAACGTCGGCAAAGGCATATATTTTATATTTTTTATTGCCAGCCCTTTCACCTCATTGTCATTGGCTATGTCTTTTAATAGCAGGTCAAGCATGAAGTTAAATATTAAGGGGGAGAGGGGACATCCCTGTCTCGTGCCCCTGTGGATTAGGATTTTTTTTTTACTTCTGCCCATTAACTATAACGTGGGCCTATTGAGTTTTATATATCGCTTTTATTGCTGCGGTGAAGTTAAAGCCGATGTCAGTCTCTGATAAAAGGCTCTCTATTATTTTCCAATTTATCTGGTCAAACGCCTTTTCGGCGTCCAGAAAGGCAATAGCTGTTTTTTCTCCTATGTTCTTGTCTAGGTATTCTATAATGTTAATAATACTTCTGATGTTTTTCTTCATATACCTCTTCGGGAGGAAGCCTGTTTGTGTCTGCGTTATCCAATTGTTCAGGAAGCCTTTAAATCTTGTTGCCAGTATGTTGGCATATATTTTTTGTAATCTAGATTTAATAGCGCTATCGGCCTGTAGTTTTGCACTAGCTCTAGTTTTCCCTTCCTTGTGGGTAACAGCAATTTCTGCCTCTTTCTGCCGCTTTTTATATCTGTTATAGCACTATATTTTAAAATAAGGCTTAATACTAAAACTATTAGCATTAGTATTCTTTTATGTTGATTATCTCTCTCTCTCTCTCTCTCTCTCTCTCTCTCTCTCACACACACACACACACACACACACACATATATATAGTATTTATTTTAATTTCAATGGCCTATAGCTCAATAAAATTTGACTTAACCTAACTTTATTTGACTTTGCAGTTTTACATTCCAATATGTGAGGACAAGATAAACATGGACTTATAACCCTAACTGGAAACAGATTATAGTCAGTCCTCTATAGGCATGAATTCTGCACCCCTAGATTCAGCCAACTATGGATCACATTATATATATTCTTCAATAGTACCATTCACCTTGACATGTGTACATGCATACTATATTTAATTTGTGCCTAAGCACGTTGAGAAGTAGGAACAGTATGTAACCCCAGTACATCAGGAACCCTGTAATGAACATGATGATGTCACATCAACTTACATCTTACATTTGGCTCACTAATTATGTCATTCACAGTAATAAAAAAAACCACAAACAAACCAGTATTCTAAATCAGAGGGGAAAAGAAGGAACACTTCTCCTTAGTTGGGGCACCTAGGATAATGATCCAAGGTATCTGGAGCTGATAGTTTCATTGTGTGTTATGTGATGTGAAAATATTTTCCCCATAATTCTATGCATGTCAAATAAGGTTGAATGTATATTAAAGGATGTGTGCATTTGTGTGTCTATGAGAGAATGTTTTTAATCTTCCACCCAATTTAAGCCCTTCCTAATAAATGGTACTAAGTTTATTGCAAACCCATGAAGTTGGCAAATATATCTATAACTTCAATCATTACCTGAAGTTTCTGTAGAGTAGCCCACAAGAATACAGATGTCAGCTGTCTTTATTCTGTATCACATGTCTACAAATAGGCTTTTTAGTATCATTTCTCTTAAAGGGTTTTTACACACATAAAAAAACAAACCCCACCATTACTTCAAGATGATGTTCTACACTTACAGACTGAACTGGTGAGAAAGATATGCATCATTGAAAGCCTACTTTTTTCCCCCTGATCTGTGTCTCTTTGCCAAGCAGAAATGATATGAAATCTTTACAGAGGAGGCTGTTAAATATTGAAAACTTGGAGCTGTGAGATCTGTGGGGTACAAAACGTCCTATGAATTTGAAGTACACACATGCAGCAATCAAGAAACAGAGAAAAGAATTTTTTCAGAAGGTCATAGAAAAGACTAATGGGAACAAATACTATCAAAGTGAGGAAGCAGCTCGATCCATGTCCTGAAAAGAATCTATCAATTGATTGTTTAAATCACATATTCAAAATACTTCAAACAGGATTTCAAAAGTTGGGAGAGAGGTGCTCACAGAGCCTGGTGCTTTCCAGTTTATTCTAAGGAGAAAAATAATGTTTGTAGTTATGAATTTCCAGGTGGAAAACACATTTCATGTGGACAGAAAGTGGTTTTCTGCACAACATCATTATTTCCTCTGCAGAACTATTCAGTTAATCAAATGAGGATGAAATAGTTCAGTATGTATCAACATTATGAATATTTATGAGTTTTTGTAGTTCTGGGTATTCCTTGCCTACCAAACCCCTACAGGGACACCAAAAGTCAAGAGGCAACTTGAAAACACATACACATTCCCACCCTTAGCTATCCCATCCTCAAAGAAGGGTGATTCACCTTAAAGACAGGAAAACTGACAGTAGGTACAACTTCTATGAAAAAGGAAAGATCCACTTCTCCGATTTATAAAGAGAAAGCCATTCTGACAAAGGAAAAATAGCAGCACTTTGTTTCACTGTGGGCCATAGATCTACATTTTTTTACTTTGGAGGAAAATATCCAACATCATTTCTTTCCAGTGCTAATAATATTCTCACCAATAATGGCAGCTCCTTATTGTTAAAGAGAAATCCTGCAAACCAAGATCTCTCCTGTCAATAACCCAACTTCCAGAATAACATCCAAATTTGCTATCTGTAGCGGGATTATTTTCATTGAGCAGTGAGACGGAGACAGAGCTTGGTTCAATATTAAACTGTTTCTCATGTTCTTTTGAAATGGTATACCTGATTTTGGAAAGTGCTGAATACACAAAATACATTCCCTTTGTCCTTTTAAGATTCTCTGCAAAGATTCAAATTGATGAAGCTAGTAGGGCTGTGCAGAAAGTCGTATCAGCATCGTATGTCAGATCTATTTCCTAAGTTCAGGTATATTCCTGAACTTACAGTGAAAACAAGAAAGATCACAAAATTATTTGATGCAGGAAGGCTTATCAAAGCAGAGAATGGTAGGTTACATACCTGTGACCATCTTTCTTCGAGTGAAGCTCTGTGAATCCACACGAAGGAAGTTTGCGCGCCAGCGCGGGCTTCCAACGGAAACTTTTCCAGTTTGAAACTTTTTGGCGGTAGCTCCGCCCAGCCGACCCGGAGGGCATAAAGGCGCCTCCAGCGCCCACGCCATTCCTACGCCACATTAGCAACTAGGAAAGGGTGGTTTGAGAAGAGGGGACGGCCGGGCGGGTCGTGTGGATTCACAGAGCTTCACTCGAAGAAAGATGGTCACAGGTATGTAACCTACCATTCTTCTTCGAGAGCTCTGTGAATGCACACTTATGAAGATTTACCGAGCTAAGGTAAAGGAGGTGGGAACAAATCAGCCAGATTGTAGAAAAATGAACAGGTTTATTGCAACCAGCAACCTGAATAAATAACATGTTAAACATATAATATGAGTGGAAGGCAGGCTCCACTTGTAAACACAGTGCAACAAGCACCATTCATGTCAGGCCCGCAGGCCTCACAACATAAGTGCAACAAGCACCATTCATGCCAGGCACACAGGCCTCATAGCAGAAGTGCAACAAGCACCATTCATGTCAGGCACACAGGCCTCATAACAGTGAGTGCAACAAGCACAACCTGAGAACAAAGGGTGCACAACTGGTGCAACCTAACCCGTAAGTGGGTAAAGCGCGCTTTAACCGGTAGACTGTGCCCCTACCTGGGGCACGGCACACACTTAACATTGACAGTGCAATGAACAAGAGGTGTTTGATCGACGCAACTGTCGACCGACCAGTGCAAAAAGGGGGAGATATGGGGCTGACTACTCTGCAGCACCTTGGGCCTGGGGGTAAGAATCGACCGACCAAAGGCCGCCTCCCTCCCAAACAGGGTG
>JARBWK010000004.1:106855147-106880165 GCA_030556195.1 Anolis apletophallus
AGCCCTCGCGTTGTCCGGCTGGCGAAGACGAGGGTTCAGCGTCACAGCCGCATGGGAAGGCGTTCTGTCCATGTTGAGGGACAGGATGGATCCCGATCTCGTGCGATCGAGGGACCCGCCATCTTCCATCTCGTCTCCGACCAATGTTGAACCGTGTCTGGGATCAATGGCTTCTGTGATTGTGAGGCCTTACTCCGGACGCCGAAGGGACTTTTGGCATCTCTGGGTCGACACAGGAGGTGTTCGCTTGGCCGGCCAAGGCGAGCCTCGTGGTCTGCCTGCCTTGTTCTGGCGAAGTCACGAAGAGTCCCGGAGGAGCGAGGAGGGCGGTCTGGACAGAGTTCTCTGGTGACACGGATTGCTCTACCCCTTGCCCCCACAGCGAGAACAGGGATAGGCGAAGAGTCGGGCAGGAGACTGAAGACGATGACGTCAGAGTCCTGCGCCTTTGGTGAGGAGGGTCTCGAGGCAGCGGCCTCAGAGACTTGCCCGAGTCACAGGAACCAGGCCTCTGGTCTGGGCTCTACGGGCTTCTTGCTCCGACCTCTGGAAGGCTATCTCCATAGCCCGATCCGAGGAGTCCTGAGATGGTCGACCTCTGGGAGTAGCCCGACGCCATCGAGCTTGTCGACCGGCTCGCGAGGTGGAGGCAGCTCGACGTTTCGGTGGTCACGGTGCAAGGCCTCTTCGACACCGAAGTCTTTGATGTCTTCGAGGAGACAGACTTGGTGGTGTTCTTCTCCTTCCGTGGACGCTTCCCGGCCGGGTGAGCGGTCGCCTCGGATCCCAAGGAGGCAGATGGGACAGCCGTCGCCATCTGTGGAGGGCAGAGCACGCTCCGTGAGGTAGGCCTGAAGCCTGCGGGCTCTCGCTCGAGTGGCGGCTCGAGAAGGCCTGCAGTGCCGGCAGGCAGGAACGACGTGTCCCTCCCCCGAGACACCGAAGACACTTCGAGTGACCGTCACAGTCCGGGATCTTGCTACCGCAGGATAAGCACCTTTGAAACTGGTTGTGGACATGCTATGCTCACACAACCAGCCGTATTTCGATGTTGCCCAAGTGGCGGAAAACAAAGGAATGGCGTGGGGCGCGCTGGAGGCGCGTTTTAGGCCCTCGGGGTCGGCTGGGGCGGAGCTACCGCCAAAAAGTTTCAAACTGGAAAAGTTTCCGTTGGAAGCCCGCGCTGGCGCGCAAACTTCCTTCGTGTGGATTCACAGAGCTCTCGAAGAAGAAATGAAGTTTGGTTGTTATTTTACTACAATGTTGAATTTAGATTCTCACTCTGGAATGAATTTGAAGGATGAATCACAGTATTCCCATTTTGTATCACTTTTGCAAGAGTTCAGCCTTTAGTCCTTTTAATCACATTCCAAAACAATCTGCATACAAATTAGATTGTAATTTATCAATCTAATCACATTCCACAACAATCTGCATACAAATAGATTGCAATTTATCAAATTGCCTTTTTAAACATAATTTGTCCCCAAATACACATTTCAATCTGTAAGAGTATATCTACACTACAAAATCATGGCAGTTTGATATCCCTTTAACTACCAGAGACAAGATTATTAGTGAGATACTTAGAATTATGTTCTTGAGTGTTCAAGGAATGGACTAAACTCCTCAAATTGACAATCAAAGTATTTGAAGTATGCAATAGAGATATGCTACAAATGTCCCCTTTAAAATAAAATTTGCTCTGGCCTTTTAGTTGAGAGTAGCACACTGACAACATTTATTTGTTTGCTTCGTTTATACCCCATCTTTCTCACTCCCATAGGGGACTCAGGTGGCTCCAGCAAGATTCAATGCCATTTAAAACAACCATAAAACATATCTCATAAAATAAACAATTAAAACAGTTAAGCAAATAAAACACATAGAATAATAACTGATTTAAACATATAACGTGAATAATACCATTCATCCATAATCCTTGATCATATTCCTTAATCAGCCTATTTTAAAATCTGTAATAGCTTATTCTTCAAATGCTTGTGTGCATAAACAAGTCTTTAATTTTTTCCCTGAAAACCAGAAGAGACGGGGCCTGTCTGATGTCACTTGGGATTGAGTTCCACAGTGAGGGGACATGACTGAGAATGCCCTGTGTCGTTCCTCCCAGACAATCCTAAAGCTCTTGTTAGTTCATAGGAGGATATGTGTTTGGAAAGATATGTTGAATCAGGACTGTTTATAACTTTAAAGACCAAGACCAGCACTTTGAATTGGGTTCGTAGCAAACCGATAGCAAGTGTTGCTGATGCAACAGAAGAAATGTCTTCTCTCTCCCATTTAGGAATTTGGCTGCCACCCGTTGGACTAATGGAAGCTTCTGGACCATCTTCAAAGGCAACCCCACATAGAGTGCATTGGAGTAGACTATATATAACAAGAGCATAGACCACGTGGCCAAGTCTAACTTCCCAAGGTATGGGTGCAACTGGTGCACAAGTTTTAATTGTGCAAAAGCTCAATAGTTAATTGGGTAATGACCCACAGATTAATCTGCAAAATGTCAAGTCAGAGTTTTCTGGAATTCATAAAGACTAAGTTTCTGAAGCATTTAACAGTGATCTAAGGCATTGTCTAGTTATAGTTTAATATGCACCATCAGAATCCCTGTCCCCTACCAGCACAACCAGTTGATAGTGTAAAAAGGGGTTTTTTTCAGGTTCTTCCCAGTTCTCATCTATTCATTCCCTTCATTTTCGGTTTCTCTCATACAGAAACAGACTTAAATATCTAAAATACTTTGACCCAGTTGGGAAATGAAAACTTTTAACCTCCTCTTTTTTCAGTATGAATAAAAAGAGATTTCTTACATTAATCTTGTTTTTAAACCGTATATTTGTAGAGCATTTTTGTATTGTTTTCAATGTTTATAATTGTTCTACATTATGGCATCTGTATCTGAGGGGATATATTCTTAAACTTACTGTGCGAACAGGAAAAGCAAAACCTTTTCAAATGAATGGCATTTTTCAGAAGGTAACTTCTCAAGGAACTTGCTGAGTCCTTCAGGGCAACTTTATAGAAACATCTGTTGGAAGTATGCCATATCATCACCAATTAAAAAAATCCAAAGGGGGTATATTTTGTAAGATATGGATAGGTGAAACTGCAGGTATTATATCCATGGGTACTGGAGTCCTAATGTACAGTATACTGGGAGACCTTATGAACAGGGAAATGACATATAACATATAAATAATGCTGCTTACTCTTGAGTGAATTTTGATTTATCCTTTAAAATAATATAGGACTTCATCAATATTTGTAAATTCATCATATTCAGAATGGAAGGAAATTAAATTGGGGGAAATAGGACAATGTAAAAGCTGAAACTTATAGATTTATCCGCTGACTCAGTTTTGAATTTTTCACTCTTTAAAGTTTATCTTTGAGTTCTTCTGTGTTAGGTCATATTATGCTGAATTAGGATTGCCACCTCTTTTTCTCTGATATGCTAATTATCTAAAACACATATGGAATGCAGCTGCAAAAAGATCTTACAGCTGAAAATAGCTCTATGAATTGCATTAGGCTGGTGCAGACAGAAGGAAAATTTAATTTATTTTAAAAGAATTGACTAAACTTTGGAGTTTTTTTATTTGAGATGGAATGAAATATCTATGGAAGAGTTCCTCAGAGAAAGGAAGCAATTTCGCTACTTCCAGACCTACAGTAAGTTTGAAAACCTATTTGGAACTCAAAATGTGCATTTACATGAAATTACAATGTGAGATTTAGTGTCATTCAAGTTCTTCTGTTCTCCCCTGTCCTCCTGTCTCCTAGCATTGGAACCTAATCAATTATCACTTTGCTCTGTTTCAGACAGATGACCTCAAAAGATCAGAGTGTAATTCACTGATCTGAAGCTGTCAATAAAAATGCCAATTCCAAGAACAGCGCATATTGCTATGTAAGCAAATATTATCATATTGTGTGACCTCACTGTGCAAATTCTACTATGGAATCACAGGAATACATGAACTCTCCACCCCTGAAATGATTACAGTCAATATTAATTAGAGTAAGCCTTTCAACAGACAACAAGAACTACTGAATGAAGACTACATTAAATAACTGCAGTCCTAAATTTTTGTTCTATTTGCAATAAAAGCAAAACCATCCTTATTGTTGTCTGATTTTTTTTGACAAAAACCAACTTTTTCCAATATTATTATTTTATGTATTTATAGTCCTCCTTTTCATCTAAACCAAGGGATTACTACAGCTTATTTTTTTTAACAAATGCAGATATTAAAAAGGCACAAGAAGTTTCTTGTTGTTGCTAGTTACCCTCAAGTTGACTTCTGGTGACCAATAAATAGGAGATTTCCAAGTCACCCTGCTGATTCAAGGCTGTGGCTTGGAAGTCTCTCATTCATAGGCTGAGTCTATCCATCTGGAATGAAATCTTCCTCTTTTCTTACTCCATTCTACTTTACAAAGCATTATTATCTTTTCTAGTGAGTCATCTCTTCTAATGATATGGTCAAATTATGACAGTTTAATGATCTTGGTTTCTAGGGGAGAGTTCAGCCCTTCTTGTACCCATTATTGGATTGTTTTTAGCTGTCCATTATATCCTTAGAATTCTTCTGAAATGTAATTAAATGACATGAATTAAACAGATTCAGAGAAAGACCATTCTGTGAATTTTATACGTCTGGTATTCTGAAACAGACACAAAAATGGCAAATATGATAAATATTTGGAGTATTTGTTTAAATAGTTCATATTCCCCTTCATTGTACAGTCCTAATGAAATGAATAGGTTGGTACCTAACTGTTCTCTCTTGCCAATGAACCTTAACATACATTTTATTTTATTTAAAATTTTTAATATTCACATTTGGCCCGGCCAAAGTAGTTTTAAATTGTCTTTTACTGCTTATGTTTGAGTTTTATTGATGGTATTGTTTTTATATTTGCTGTTGTGTTGTTATTATGTGTCATTGGGCTTGGCCTCATGTAAGCCACCCCAAGTCCCCTTGGAGAGATGGTAGCGGGGTATAAATAAAGTTAATAAATAAATAAAATAAATAACATACATGATGGTCTTCTTAAGGCCCTTCTCGTGACTACAAGAAACAGTTGTGGCACCCTCCCCTTAAAATCTTCTTCCTTGAGATAGGTACCAATGCCCTTCCTTGTCATTGTTTTAGGAATCAGATTGCATTTTCTTTTCTTCTTCCTTTGGTCTTGTTTAAAGTATTCAGATAAACTGAAGGCATAAATCAATTCAGTTGAATCTTAGCTAAACAACTTGCTATTTTTTGTGTTTATACAAATGCATTTGCCAGATAATGTCTGGAACTGAACATTTCCTCTTTTTAACAGTTACTTGAATTTGTTGTTAGTCATATCAAGGGACAGCTAGTATCTTTGTCTTTTTCTTCTTTAGAAGTCTGTATTGCAGAGGAACCCTGGCATACAAATGGGGTGGGGTGGGGAGGGGAGTGGCTTTACCTGTTTGCTTTCTCCTATGGTCTCAATCCTGACTGGGGCCCCTGTATCTGTACTTTCGATTAGCCTAAACAAATGGATCAATTCAGAGCAACAAAGACTGAAGCTCTGACCACCTAATCTGGGTGGTCAGATTAGGTGGTCCTTGCCTTCCTTCCACCCAGTGCCTATATATTTTGACCATTCATTTTCTTAAGGATTGCAGCCTCTTTGTTCACTTTTTCTTTGAGAGTGCAACAAAGCACATAGGAATTGATGGTCTTTGTAATCTGCATAATCCTAGCCCTGTATGAGCATAAGAGTTGGTTTCCAAATGTATTTATAGCAGAATAGCCATAAATAGATGTGTATCTATGTCTGAGTGTACATATCAGTTATTTTGCTTAATAATAATAATAATAATAACTTTATTTTTATACCCTGCCTCCATCTCCCCGAAGGGACTTGGGGTGGCTTACAGAGGGACATGTCCAATAAAACAGGTTAAAATAAGCATAGAAAAACAAGCAATATCGAACATCAATAAACATACAATCATACAACATTATAAAAACTATTAAAAGCTATCATGGCTGAACAAATAAAGTGCTGAGGTCAGTTCATAATTACTAAGTGCAATTAATCCTAAGAAGAGCCAGGGAAAGTGCAACAATCGAAGGGCTGTGCTAGGAGGCAAATGTCCTTAGGTATTAAAGTGTTACAAGTGAGAGAAAGGGACCATGTTAAAGTGCAAGAGATGGATGGGTGAGGAAATTCTGTGGAGAACTGCCTAATCAAAGGCACAATGGAACAGCCAATTTTTTTTAAAAAAATTGCTTAAAATGGAGAGAGTGGGAGCCTGTCTGATCTCCCTGGGGAGGGAGTTCCAGAGCCGAGGGGCCACCACAGAGAAGATCCTTTCCTTCGTCCCCACCAACCAAGCTTGTGTTGGCAGTGGAAGCAAGAGAAGAGCCTTCCCGGATGATCTGACATACATACTGGTTCATAGGGGAAGATGTGATCATGAAAATAGGCAGGTCCACGTTGAATTGGATTATATGGCAGTACAGATTCAATAATCCAGTTCTAAGCAGATATTGTGGATTATCTGCCTTGATATTCTAGGTTATATGACTGTGTGAAAGGGCCCTTTGATACTAGTGGGACATAAAGACTCACTGTAAACAAAGAAGGTGTTTTGAGGGAATCTAATACATGCAGTAAGAGAAAGAGGGACATTTTTAATTTAAATTTTCATTGTCTAGTGCAGTGTTTCTCAAACTCTGCTCCTCCAGCTATTAGGAATTGTGGGTACTGAAGTCCAAGACATCTGGAGGAGTAGAGTTTGAGAAACACTGCTCTAATACACAAGCACTAGAGGGTATTTAGGCATACCAATGATGGGGGAATATAAAAATGTAAAGTGGAACAAATACGGACCACTCATATGTTTGAAGGTGCATTAGCAACTGAGTACTTGCATATTTTGAACTATAGCCCCCATAATCCGTAGCTGGAATGTTTTATAACCAGGGATTTTGGAGCACATAGTCCTGGACATTAAGAGAGCATCAAGATGTGTTCTTCTGGTTTAGCCCTTCAGTACAATATGTAAAAGAGGGAAAAAACCAGAAGGCAATATTGTCAGCTCCCTTTTGCATATTCAGTGAATGTACAATGAACAAAAAGTGTTGTAGTTCAGCCCTCGGCATTGCCTGATAGTAGGGCTGCAGAAGACGCTGAGTCATCAGCGTCTGAATGTAGTATGCAATTGGGAGGGACTGCTAGTAATCTAAATGCTGGAGCAAGCAGAAAAAGGAATGCAAGCGATTCCAGCTGTGAAGGGCTGGAACAAAGGAAGAGAATTCGGCAGATACTTTTGTCTCCCTCATGTTCTGAATCCTTTGAGGGTTTTCACAGAAATGGGGAAGAGGAGTCAGAAGAGACTGATACTGAGTTAGATTGGACTTTGACACAGGAAATTAAGGATGTATGTAATGCAGACTCTAGTACTGATACTTTTATGGGCTGACAAAGACCCATAAACAAAGACTGGCCCTCTGAAACTTCTGTGAATGACTAGGAAACACTAAGTCTTGAAAGACGCTGGGGAACTTTGAGGGACTCTCAAGGGGTGTTGGCTGCAGAAAGAGAAGCAGCTGCATCGCCTAATCAAGGGGAGTGTTCTTCCTCGGGCGAGTCTGATCTTTAGGGTTATATAATGTGGGCTTTTGAGAGTGACTCCTTGAGGCGGGCAAGGAGTTGTATCTGGTATCCTGTTATCTTGGTATCCTGTTATCTTGCATCATGTTCCTGATTCCAGTTACTCCTACAGCCGTGTGTTCCTAGTGGCAGGGTTTGGACTCCACTGGATCTTCTCTCCTGTTGGACCTTGGATTGTCTCCTTGTTTCCTCCATCATTCTCCTGCCCTTGACTCCGTACCGGTTACAGACTACGCTTTTGGATCATCCCTCGAAGGACATCGCAGAGGATGTCCTGAGTTTGTTTTGGATTCTCCTGCAGTGATTTTTTGGGCTTTCCCTGGGTTTTTGTGGGTTTTTTGTCGGATAGGCTAGTCTTTTGTTAGTCCCATTCCCATTATTTGTATAATAAATCTTTTGTTACCCTCTTTTCCATCTGGGCTTGGCTTTAATTGGCGTCTGCTTCACAACAAAAAGTGTTTGTGTTTAGCAATTCAAAAATCTCTTCCATTTGGCAATGTTAAAATTCTAGCTCTGCCCATCAGAAATATTGATAAATTCCTCAGATTTTATTGAACCCACTGAAATTCTCCAAAAACAACGGAATTTAATTTGGACAGATTCAGTACATGCAGCTATGCCCAACATCTTGTATTTGCTTGCCATTTAAGAGTTAAAGATGAGTACAGTGATGGTAAAAATGATAGGAGGTAATTCTACACTCAGTCCCATTTTACACTGCCATATAAATTTGAACCCAATTATATGGCAGTGTAGACTCCTATAATCTAGTTCAAAACAGATAATGTGAATTATATACTTTGATAATCTGGATTATATGGCAATGTAAAAGTTAGAATGCATTGATACATAGTCATATGGAAATGTGCTGAATCCAAGCTCCTTTTCTCATAAGGTTGTTTGAACTATTATATATTTAGGTCTATTATCACAGTGAATTAAGATTCTGTTGGCACTGCAGTTATGTCCCTGGCTCTAATGGAGATTTGCATCAGACATAATTTGGCTCCTCCCTCCTCTTTTTGACTATTCTGCTGTTAGATCTGTTCTGTTGGAAAATTACTGTGTTGTCAGAGTGCTGAGATCAGCCAACATAAGAGGAATTCGCTGGAAGAATTGCATGAGATAAAACAAAAGAAAACCTTGCTGCTGGCATAAGAAGTGTGTGTCAAATACTAACTCACTATTGTTGGCAGATCACATTAGAATTCAACTACCTAGCATTCAAAGCATGTGCCTGTTCACTTTGTAGTTTACAAAAACATTAAAAGTCTTCCTATATTAATAAGACATTTCTTCTCAACTTAAAGGAAGGCAAAGGCAACACCTCACTGAACAAATCTTACTTAGGAAACTTCTTGATAGGTTCACCTTAAGGTTGACATAAATAAAAGTTGATTTGAAGGCACACAACTACAGAAGTATATCCGATGACAAACCAGGAGCATGACAATATCCACTGATGAAAATTTGACACCCCACGCTTTCCTTAATGTTTGAGGAGTGACAGAGGAATGGAGGGTTTTCTTTCACATTTGTTCTCTTTGCTACCTGTTACATTGTTCAACTTTCTCTAGTGCTATAAACAGGGATCAGCAGCACTAAGAAAATGGCAGACAATCATTGTAGTGTACCAAGCACCAAAGGAGGGCAAAATATTCCCCTACTCACCTCCTACACCAGAAAAAAGCTTTTAGATGGGATTGAACTTGCATCATGGGGTAGGACTGAACATAACTAGGCAACATTTAAATCATCATCATCATTTTTATTTATCCTTCAACTTTTCTCCAGAACAATGATTCAGGATGCTCTTGAATCAATCCAAGCCACAGATGAAATATGTGGGGAAGGCTAACACCTGTTTCACACCAAGAAGCAGAGTATGCGCCAAGCAGAATTTGTTTCTGGCAGTATGATAATTTTAGCAGGCTCACCACATAGGACCAAAATCAGCCTTTTATATTTTATGCTTGCCTCATAGTAGGAGAATAAAAAGGGAAACCAAATTTTGATCTCAGAAAAAAGAAGCACTTTTACATCTAGAAAATGTGAAAGTAGGACCATACAACTGCTGGCCTGAACAGCAGGTATATTTAAAAATTTAGAAGACTTCTAAATTGTGCAAGAAAGGACTTTGATGTAATAATCACTCCTCTGAATTCTTTTGGGGAGATAAGACAGTGTGTGTGTGTTTGTGTGTGTGTGTGTATATAATTAGTTTATTATTATTATTATGATAGTGTTGCTATCTGCCCAAAAAATACTGTTGGTTTGTCAACAGGTTTTATAGTACGTATAACTGGAGCTTGCAACATCTATGACCTTCCTTCTCTCCATTGTTTCTGTTTCCTTGACCAAATGTGGGAATTACACAATAGTGAAGAGGACTTTTCTAGTGACAATATATTGTTGTAATATTAGTCTTTTCTTTTTCCCTGTGTCTTTAATTAGTATTTTATATATTTTACCTGTTGTTCCTTTTCATTGCTCGCTAATATTAAGAGAATTATGGGAGGAGAAAGTAGGAACAAAAATAACTGAAAAAGAATGGGAAGAGATATGTAAAACAAGACAATCAAAACATGTCAATTAGAATAAAAGAAAATTATTATATATTAATCTGGAACTGGTACTTCATATGGAGAAGGTTAAACATTATACATAAGAACAATAATGAAAAATGTTGGCGAGGGTGCCAAGAAATTGGAACCTACATGCATATGTGGTGGGATTGCAAATATGTAAAAGATTTTTGGGACTTAGTTATAAGGGAAATAGAAAATATTATGAATATAAATATTAGAAGGAATCCAGTAGAAATATTACTTTAAAATTAAAAAGAGGATTGGAGAGATTAGAGGGGGGAAAATAATAATAGACATGCTATTAACAGCAGATAGATTATTAATTGTAAAATGTTGGAAAGGGGAAATGAAAATACAAATTAATGAATGGTATAAAGAAGTCTGAAAAATGGCACTGAATGATAAGCTAACATCAAACTTACAAGTAAAAAGGGATTATGTAAAAAAATGACTTTGAAAATACTTCGAGAAAATTTCTAGAAAAAGTATTGGAAAAAGAAGACGGTAATTTACTTTCAAATGAAGAATTGAACTTTTAGTGGGACTTTAGAAGGAAAGACGGTTCTGGAGAAGGGGAGAACAGGGCTGAATGTAAATAAAAGAGGGGGAAATGTATAGTATATGTCTATATAATTATTTTTTTCTCTGGACCGCCTGCTGTCAATGGAGGCTCAAATCTCCTCTGTCAGCAGGACCGGATTCTTTCATCTGCGGCAGGTGAAGCGGCTGGCTCCCTACTTGTCCTGGAATGACCTGGCCTCGGTGCTCCAGGCTATGGTCATTTCAAGACTTGACTACTGTAACGCTCTTTACATTGGTCTTCCCTTGACTGTGACCCGGAGACTTAAGCTAGTGCAAAACACCGCTGCTCAGCTCCTCACAGGGAAGCCTGCAAGCTGTCATGTAACACCTATTTTGCGAGACCTGCACTGGTTACCAATTGAAGGTGTTAGTTCTTACTTTTAAGGCCTTACATGGTCTGGGGCCAGTGTATCTAAGGGATTGCCTGTTCCCTTACAATCCCCTGAGGTCACTACAGTCAGAAGATTTGAACCTTCTTTGTATCCCCAGTGTTTGATCCTTCCACCTAACAGCAACCCGGCGGAGGGCATTCTCCATTATAGGTCCAGTGCTATGGAACTCTCTGCCACCTGAGATTCGGGCCCTTCAAGATCTGAGCTCCTTTCGTAAAGCATGCAAAACCCACTTGTTCAGGCAGGCTTTTGACAATTGTTGAGTTTTTACCATCGTTTTATCTTATATTGTTGTACTCTTCCTTGTACACCACCCCGAGCCTCTGGGAGTGGTGGTATAAAATCAAATAAATAAATAAATATTGTAATGCTGGGAACCTGTAAGACAAATTTATTTAGAGGTAGCTTTTTATAGATAATTAAAACCCATAGTCTTGCAAAACAAAAACCCCTATAGCAAGGGGATGATAAAAAACTGCTTGAATTGCTTGTTGATATGAATTATCAGAGCCACATCATTTTTTTGTTTTTCTTGAAGCCATTTGCAGGATAGGTAGGTGTCCCTGAACCTCAAATGAGTCTCTGAACCTTGAAAATTATAAAAGCAGTACTGGTGTGCTTTTACAACTCAGTTTGCATGACTTATAATGGCTAGATGCAAAATTCCTAAACAGATTCCCGACACAGGGATCATTCAGTATTTTGAAAAGTTCAACATAATGAAGCCCAAGCTCTTACATTTTTGTTAAACAAGAACATAATGCTTATGTGAGAAGGGAAGAGGGCTTTTCTGTAAGAGGCTAGCTCATTAAGGTTAAGATATATCATTGTTAAATGTAGACTAGCTGGTTAGGTTTTCTAAGGGGAGTGAAGACAGACAGAAGATTAGGTCTTATTATAGGAATTGGAACATCTTTATAAACTTTTGTAAGAGAAATTTATACTAGAAGATTTTCCTGAAAATGCTAACATTTCAGTGAAGAGTCACAAGGAAAATATGTTAAATTGTAAAGGACAAGGATTTTGCAGGGGATGAATCCAGACTATACGGTAATTTGCTTGCACTAACAGACAGGTTAATCCTGGAATTCATAGTTTGGTGATGGTCATAACGTTCTCTATCTCCTCTCCTATTTCCTTGAACTAAATCTCTCTAGTAGAGAATTAGAAGTAAGAGATCTGACAAATACTGGCAAAGTCTGAAAAACTGGGGAACTCACTCTTGTCTCATCAGATTGCAAGTCATTTGTTTGCTTTCCACAATGACATTTTTGGATATTTGGCTACTTTCAATACCCTTTTTCTAAATTTGCAGTGAGCAGCAGTATGGAGACATTTTTCTTTAGCCATGACCTTAACCTTCAGGATAGATTATTTCTGTGCATCATGTGGTAGGCAGGGGGAGAGAACAGCATAGGGTATTTTTCTTTTGTCAACCTCATCAAGTTAGTTTCATCAAAGCAGATGTGTTATTGAGACTTGCTTCTCAACATAAAATTTGGTACCACAGGCAGAAATAATATAAAGAGAGTAGGAATAGGTTTATATTAAACAAAAATACAAGACAGTTTGTTTCCCAGCATTTCTATATTTATCTTTTAAAAAGTCTTTGGCGTTGTTCTGCTGTTCTGTGAAGTTCAAGAGTCAATTTTGTTGGGAACTTCTCACAAGCCTTAAAAATAAGAACTGTGGCACAGCTGCCTGGGTGTCAGCTGCATTAAGATCACTACTGACCGAAAGGTCATGAGTTTGAAGCCAGCCCGGGTCATAGTGAGCTTCTGACCAATTGTGTAGCATGTTGTCGACCTTTGCAACCCGAAAGACTGTTGCATCTGTCAAGTAGGAAAATTAGGTACCACCTTGTGTGGGGAGGCTAATTTAAGTAATTTACGAGGCCATAAAAAAACTCCAGCAAAGCATGTGGGGCATGCGGAAGTACTTCATCAGTGTCGCAGATGGATGGTAAAGCGACAGCTCCCCAGGTGGCCAGAAAAGAGAAATGTTAAATAGCCTCTGTCTGTCTGTCTATATGTGTTGTATGTCTATGGCACTGAATGTTTGCCATGTATGTGTACATTTTAATCTGCCCTGAGTCCCCTGCGGGGTGAGAAGGGTGGAATATAAATACTGTAAATAAATAAATAAATAAATAAATAAATAAATAAATAAATAAATAAATAAATAAAAGATATCCAAGGCAGGAAACCTGCAAGCAATGACCAAGGGGAGACTTAAGATGGGGAAAGCAGAGAAGGCAAGAAAAGGAATGAAAAGGTGGTCAAGAGATAATTTCACCCTTTTTTTTAAAAAAAAATAGAGTTTCTAATACATATATAATAAAAAGAGAGAGTAAAGGATGTGGGAGAGGAAAGGCACGGGTAATTGGGGCGGTAGGTAGCGGTAAAGGAACAGGGAAAAGAAATATGTGACTTGGGTTAGGGATTGAAAAGGGAACTTGGGAGGTAAATGAAGGGCTAGTGTAGTGAGAAAAGATAGAAAAGGGGAGTTTCTTTGACTTCGATCTTCTTTCTTCAATGGTTAATTATATTTACTGATTCAGTTCCCATTTAATCATTAGTTCTTTAGTCACTTCTTTCTTTGCTTTTCTTCTTCTCTATTTTCTTATTATTTCCATTCCTTGTAATTTAGGGGTTCTATTGGGACTGTCGAGTCTTCATATAGTCCTTAAATAATGTCCAATCTGTTCTTATTAACACTTTTCCTTCTGAATCTTTCAGATAGAAGGTGAGCGTATCCATATCCATTATTTCCCATACTTTTTTCTCCCAGAGAATTTCACTTTGATTTGGTGCGTTCTAGTTTTAAAGTAATGATTCTTTGCCACTTGGAAAGAGAAAGTGCCAGATGTTGCTGTTTTTTTATTAACCTGCACTGCACTGATTGAAGTCTCAAAACACAAATACTTCATCATCTTGCATTAGCACTAATTTTAGCGGTTATCCCAAGTGATTCACACTTAAGATGGTAGGAAACAAGATGTCATGTCTTCAAGGTTTCTTTCTCTCTGTGTCTGCCTGGTCTCATTTTGTGGTACTCCAAACAACTGCCAGGATCTAACCGGATTAGAGAAGACTAATATGATTTGCTGTGCTGTTTTGTTTTGAATAAAAGTCAACAGCACTGTAAAACAGGAAAACAAAATCTAATCAAATATCCAATGTAATAATATCTGTAGCACCTAACTACAACTAAGTAAAAGATCAATGGCTTTAACATCAAAATCCGATGGTATGGCTTAGAAACTCCTTCAGGACAGAGTGATAAATATTATGTGTCTGTGATGCTTATCAAACCACCCCTCACTCCTTTTATAAAGACATAAAAATAAGCTCCTCAGTCTTCTCTTGAAAGATTCAACTTCTAGCATCTTTTCAGATAGCAAAAATTCCTACTCTATAGTTGCATATTAATTCATCAATTGTCTCTTTTTTTGGTGTTCAGTAAACCAGTTTGCCTTCAACCCTTTTAGCCCATAACTGTATAGGTTTTGTATGCGTGTATGTGTCAGGAGCAACTTTAGAAACTGCAAGTAGCTTCTGGTGTGAGAGGATTGGCTATCTGCAAGGACGTTGCCCAGGAGGCTCCTGGATGTTTTGATGTTTTACCATCCTTGTGGAAGGTTTCCTTCATGTCCCCGCAGGGGAGCTGGAGCTGACAGAGGGAGCTAATCTGTGCTCTCCCTGGATTCGAACCTCGGACCTGTCAGTCTTCAGTTTTGCCGGAACAAGGGTTTAACCCATTGCACCATTGGGGGCTCCACTGTGTACCTGGATCAAACCTATGTGAAGCTTCTTATGTACAGTATAGGCAACAGACCTGAATGACAAGTAGACATTTTATATATAATCCAGGGAATAAAAACATTTTGGGATCACATTTTGGCTGTACTGCAACAGCTGATTCATTCAAAATCCTTTATCAATTTCCCCGAAAGATTCTGGTTGAATCCTACATAATAGAAGTTGACTTGCTTCTTCTAATAACGTAGATTGCCAACCACTGGAAGAATGACTTCATATGCATAGTGGAAATATGGTTTATGAAAATCTGGGAAATATCATTCACAAAAAAGTTAACACAGCACTGTAGCCTAACCACACTTCTAATGAAATATGATTCTCTAGTGAGACACATGCTTCATTCACTTTCTTATATTAACGTGTCTGTTAGGCTTCTCCTTTAATGCAAGCATGCACTTAGGCTGCTTTCTGGAAATATGTCTATAAGTCTATAGCTATCATTCTGTGTTGCACATTTTCCTCCTACTTAATATGTGGCCTTCCTCCAGGGCTGTAAACCAAAGTTTCTAATGGGTTTATCTGGCATGTGACTGCAGGTTGAATGTTCATGTCAACAACTTGCACAAGTCAGACATAGTCTTTACTAAAACTGAAAACGTCTTTTTGTTGCAGCCCTCTGTAACTTTATAGCTGCCTGACTTGCAATAATTTAAAATCTGAAATATTTCTGAACATGAATAGAAAAATGTCACCAACTCAATTTCAGTGTACTAGGCAGCTATTACAGGTTCAGGAGCAGAGCCAGTAAAAGGTTTTCAAGCTTAAACGGTAGGCTTTATATTGGATCTTCAGCTGACAGGCAAAAAAGGAGGCTGATTTGCAGGCTCATATTTCTGATTCAGAGGTTCCATAGCCACAGAGGTCATTTGCGTGTGATGTGGGCTTGGCTTGCAAAGAAATCTGGCTGTTGGTATTGATTAGGTGCTCTGGCATTATGAAACAGCCATGTATTAACCAAGTTTGAAAGGTCACGGATTGCCTTAGCTTCCATATTCAAAAATTCACCAATACGTAATTTTCCAAAATTGAATAATTTCATTGTTCTTCTTAGAAAGATTGGAATCTCTGATAATGTTCTGAGATTATAAATGGGGTGTGTGTGTGTGTACTGTTCTGGCTCAAGGATGTTATTGTTTACATGGCAAAGCATCAGGGCACATAACAGTAGTGAATGGTTCAAAAAAGTGTCAATGGGCAAGACAATCTCTTTTTCATACACATACACAATTCATGTAGACACCCACCCCCCTATCCACACCCACCCACTGCTGCCCTATATTTCTAAGGCACAGACAGTCAGCAAGTGGAACATGGAAAAAATATTTACCTCCCAAGGCAAAAGTGTCCTCAAATGAAGTAATTCTCATATGTGTAAGAGAGGGAATAACCTTACTTCTAATATACAGGAGATCTCTGAAATGCCTACTAGCTTCCCAAGTCTACCTTGCAAATGAAGAAGTAACAGTGCTGTGGCAACTCCATTGAAGGTGTAAGCAGACAACTGGTGAGAAAGAGTTTCAGATTTGGAAGCATTTCAGATTTAGGTTTCTAAATTAGGAATCTCTAACCTATAAATAAATTTTATTAGCTTTTTATGGAAGGCAGATGAGTAAAAGTATTGTAACTACCATTTTAACTAATTGCAAATGAGTACCATACTCACTGTAAACCTTTGAATCATTTCTTTCCCCTTATATCCCGGCACAACTGTAACACCATTTAACCCCCCCCACACACACACACACGTCTTGTTCATTATTTTTTGGTGTATCAGTAAAGTTTAAAGGTGGGAGGGGGCTTGTAGACCAGACAGGAGGGGCCCCTTCCGCATTATCTGCTTTGAACTGGAATATATAGCCATGTGGACTCAGATAACCCAATTCAAAACAGATATTGTGGGATTTTCTGCTTTGATATTCTGGGGTATACGGCTGTGCGGAAGGGCCCTAGCTTTGAGATGGTGTATTTCAAAGCTCTGCTGGTGATGGCAATAATACTGTGTCAGTATATTGGCTGTAAATTTATTTAAATAAAGTTCTCTCACTCTGTGGGAGAAACTGAAGGAATGATTTCTCTGTCACCAAGATCAAACAACCTGTTAGTGAATAGCAAACAACAAATGCAGTAAATTGCACAGCAGAGTTGCATTTCAGTTGTATCTTCACCTGGCAGCATTGACAGGAAACAGCTTGAAACCGAAGATACCAGCACATCTGTCTTAAATATTGGCGGGGGCGTGACAGTATATCAGCACCATTCTTTTGATGCATCTTTGAAATTATATATATATATATATATATATATATATATATATATAATTTCACTTACTTCACTGATAATGAAATAGTTTCCTAAATATACCTCCTCTCCTGAAATATTATGTATGTATATGTGTGTGTGTGTGTGTATAAAATATTTCAGGAGAGGAGGTATATTTAGGAAACTATTTCATTATCAGTGAAGTAAGTGAAATAATCTTAGTTCTGTACAGTACAGATAGGCAGAAGCTAACCCATCATTTTCCATAAGCCATCCACTGACTCTTAAATGGCTAGATCTTTGCTAAAGAAATAATTCTGGATTGTGCTGATCTTTGGTTTTATTCAGGAAGACTACTGGTGCTTCCAAAAGTCAGCTTACCAACCTTTCTCCACAAATGCTGGGCATACCTATTAGCTGGTCTTCTTTCTGATGTGGATCTAATATGCTAGGTACTGTGCAGTGATCAGTATTTATTTACCTTTTATGTCTAGTTCAAACATTGGTACTCTAGATGCCTTAAAACTTTAGCTCCCAGAATTTTTGTTGGACAAATTGACTAGTATTTCTGGGAATTAAAGTAAGTATAAAATGCCTCAAGGACAAATGTGTAGAAAACACTGGTCTAGTATTTGTGAAAAGCACTGTGTTTGTGTGTAGTTTGCCACCACTTTCAGTGCCTTTGCATCTTCCCCTCATTTTCACCACCATTTCGTGTTTTTCTTCAGTGCAGAATATAGAGTGACACAAATATGCACATTTTTCAGGCGATCTCAAATTTTAAGCGCACCTTTTTAACCCATGTTTTTCAGCTGATGATGCAATTCAGCACATTTTTTTTGGCAAGTGTAATCTAGAAACCATCCTCCCTTTATTCCCATTTCTCTTGCATTTTAGAACCTGTGAAGAAGGGCCCTAAATATTAATTTGCTCCATAGCTCTATAGCAATGAAAGAAGAAAAAGTAGTCACATTCATATGAATTGTGACAATCATCTTCTTTCTGAGGTTTGGCTCCATGAAAGCATGGACCGAGAGGACAAACAATCAAAGAAATACTCCATGCTGATGTTTGGTGACTTACTATAAAACACAGAAAACACAAAGTATAGAAACAAGAACAAAGAAAAGCTATCTTATATTGGACAAAGCCAGGAGCTCCTCTCCAGGACTCCTCTATGCCTTCAAACCCTCCCTTCCCTCCTGCTTGGAGTTTCCTTCCTATAAAAGGTTGTACATATTCAAAGTGGGAAACAGAATGATTTGTGTGATATTATTTCTCAGTTTTCATCTCAGCAGCTATTCCAACAAAATCTGACAGAGGGATGGAAGTGAATCCATTGCAGCAGCCCCTCTGAAAGATGATTTATGTTCTTCCTCATTCCAGCTCATTCCTTCTTTTTCTACAACTTCTTTCTTAAGGAGGTGAGCATGGGCTGTCTTCTTCTTGGCTTTTCATCATGAACAAAGATTCAGGAAGGACTCATCCCATGCTTTCTACAAACGCGTTGATGTCTAAGAAGGCCAATCCAAGATAGGCAAGTCCAGTTGCAGAAAGCACAGCGGAAAGTCTCCTTGGGTGATGTTGTTTCCAAGTTGCACCAGCAGAGCTCACAACTTCAATAGGGTATGCAAGCCTCTTCGCCATGGCAAGGGGGGGGGGGCAACAGAGAGGGCATGGGCTATATAAGCAATCTATCCCAGGAGCCTTTTAAGTTGAGGAGTGGGTTGAAATGCTATCAGTTAATGAATAAGTATACTCTTTCATAGCAAGTAACTTCTATAGGAGGTTTGGGATGCCCCCCCCTTTCAAGAATTCATCTATTCCATATCTGCTTAACTAAAACTGTGCAACATAATCCCCAAAAAATCCCAGGCATTGGAATTGGGCCCATTTATCTGTTGATGGCAGTGTTTCCTATGAAATCACTCTGCTAAGGAGATTGTAGTCTGTTAGTGATCCTGTTAGTGACATAAATGCTTGTAATTGTGGCTTATGTGTGTGTGAGGGGCATTTTATACGATGAATGACAACCTTATAGTTCAGATTTAACTGCTATGCCTGTATCATTTGGGCTCATGTGGTTTGTAGTTTGTTCAGGGGCACTAAAGATGTTATTTGGATAAGAATGATAAATGTCCCTCCCTCTGCTGCCAATTCCAAAATTCCATAAGATGGAACCATGGCAGTAAAAGTAGAATTGTAGTGTTGTGTAGTGTAGTGTGAAAGAGTCCTTCATACCAGTCCATAAACTATAATATTCTTTATATGTGGGCTCATATGTGGGTAAAATATATGAGTTTTATCTATAAGTATACAATATTTCTTTCATATATGGAAAGATGTACATACCACACATCCAAATAAAAGAAGAAAACATCTGGAAATATAAATATGCAAACAGTAACCTAAACCCAAAATCAAGGGGCTAAAATAATGGCAAAGATAAATCTCATATTTATAAATGCGTTATAATGACTAAACCCTGTTTGTCAAGCAATTTCATTATTAGCATCCTGAAAATATAATCAACTTCATCTTGATGTTTGATTCACCTAAATAAAAGAAATCCCATATATACACTGTCATATCAACCTACAGAATCACGATCCAACAGCCTAGTTTTCTTGGCCGAGTAATCTATGCCAATAATTCACTGTGCTTGAAATTTTGAAGGGAAATTTCGGGATGAACAATTCCATTACTGTAAGGCATTATTACTAACAACAATTGTTGATTTCAAGCCCATCTCTTTAATTACAGCCCTGTGACATTATTTTTCAGTAGAGTGATTTTTTTTATTTGTCTTTGATGTGACATGTAATCTTTTAGCAATGGCTCCTGGTGAGTCTGTTCACATGGCAAGCTCTGGGTGGTCCTTGCTATTGTCATATTTTATTAAGAAGTGGCTATCTCGTCTTCACAGTTGACTATGTGTGGACACATACACAGAAGGGTATTGGTAATGATATTAATTTAGAGGGCAAGAAGAATGCCATCTGGAAGCTTCCAAATGTTCTGATTTCTTTCTACTGTGTGGGCTCAACAGGATCTCAGTGTTGGTGGAGTGCCTTGATACAACATGGAACCACAAAGAGCTTCATTGGAAAGACAGTAGTACAGTTGAAGAACTTAAAAATTCATGCATCACTTTTCTGGAACTGGATAAATTTTAGCTGCTGAACCAATAAAGACCTTTGGGCTCCTTAAAAATTAATATCAACTAATATGGTAATCCCCCAGGAATTGAATTAACCAGATGATTTGTTGGAACCTCTTTCTGGAAATATCAACCAGATATTCCTTAGTCTCAGATTTCTGGAAGTTAGAACACCTTTTTAAAATAATGAGTATTCAAAAAAGTTAACTGTTTCTACTGTATAGTGTTCCCTCACTTATTGCTGGGGTTAGGTTCCAGGACTTCCCGCAATAAGTGAAAAACCGTAATGTAGGGATGCTCTATTTATTTTTTAAATTACACATTATTTTAGTAGTTATACACTATTTTAAATCTTTATAAACTTAAAATAAAGTGAAGGAAAGGAAGGAAAGGCCCTTCAAAGCTGGAGGGAGGGAGGACTGAGGAGGGAAAGCCCCCTGGAGAGCTGCGTTGGTAAAAACCCACAATACAACAAAAATACTATGATATATATTTTAAATTAATATTTTTGAAATCCGTAAAACAGCGAGTCTGCAATAAGTGAAGTAGCAAGGGAATACTATACACCATTTCAAACAGTGTATAACTACTAAAATCACTCTAGCCTTGAAGGAGTGAGCTTGCCCTTCCCACCTCAAACAGTGGAGATTTACTTAGGAAGAAGACCAAGTAGAGGGAATCTATTAACTTACCTAAAAAGGATGGCTCTTCCTCCATCAGATGAAAGCCCCATCCTGATTTGGAACATCAGACCTGACAATGGCTACAGTAATGAATTATTGGGGGTAGGAACTAAGATGGTATTTCATTCCATTCATATTTGGAGTCTGTTTCATTGACATATTTCTTTTTTCAGGAATTAATGTGTGATTGAGGAGGTGACACTGTTGAACAAAGCTGGGAGATTTTGTGTGACTAAGTAATTAAAGGTGTTGTTCTATTTTGCAGTACCATCTTGACGTATTAAGGGTGCATTTATATTATAATCAAGTTTGACACAACTTTAACTGTCATGGCATAATATTATGCATGTAATCATAAAAGTTATAGTTTTACAAGGTTTTTCATTTTCTCTGCCAAAGAGTTCTGTTGCCTCATCAAAATACTGCTTTTTTGTAATGACAGAATAGGCTAAGCAAATGAAAAAGCTGAAAAAGACTAGTCACAAAGGAGGGAGACATTGCAATACTAAAGGTTTCCTCTATTGTAAGGCTGAAATCATCTGTTGGTCTCATATAAATCAAAAAGAGCTTGTGGAAATGAACAGGAAAAGCCAAAATATTGTTGCTGCTGCTACCTCAAGCAATACTGCTATGACTGCTGTAACTACTTTCAGTATGAAAATAATTTGAATACCAGAGCTGAATAATGCTACTAAAATAATTGTTTTGGAAGAATACTTCATCTTGTTTGCAAGAAGGCTGTCCTTCAGGTAATGTGGTATCAAGCTCTTTAAACTATATGTTTTAACATATGCATTTTGGTCCTTTGTTTTATCATCTATACACACACACACATCTAAAAGCATCCAGGAATGGTAGTTTTCCCTTTAAAAATGGCCCATCTACACTGACCATTTAATGCAGTTCAAAACTAGCTTCAAACTGTGCTGGCCAGACAACAAACTCTCACAAAAGCACATAATTTCCTATGTAGTCACCTACACAGCAACACCAATACTGGTTTGAAATTGCATTAAATGGTGAGTTTAGATATGCCCACTATTTCCCAAAAAGTTTTTTAAAAGAGTGGGGTGGAGGTGGGAAGGATTACCAAAATTCAAAATGCAGTTCTAGTATATTCTTGTTTTATGTTTGGAAGCTGATGTAATTCAAACTCATTTCTGAAAGCAGACAATTGGACTCAGATCCTTGGAGTTTTACCACCCTATGTTGTACAGCAAAGGATTCAAAAATATTTTAATTTAAAATACAAACCTGACAACTGTTTTGTTTTCAGTATTTCTGTTGACCTATCTTATCATTCTGAAAGTAAGATCCACTTATATTATTTGGAAATTTAATTTATATGGTCCTGTCCATTTCTCACCACCTTTTGTGTCTATCCATGTCTTCCCTCTACTAAAGATGTAATATTATTTCATAAAATCAAATGATGTTGGGTTGTGGGGAGAAGTTCATAGGCGAGCCAAAAAAAGTCTTTAATGTCCTGAAAGTTTAATTGTACCACCAGGAAGTCAAGCAAGTACCACCAGCTGCTGCGTAGCAGATGGCTATCATTAGAGAGTGATTTTTGAGTGCCATCTTTCAGAAAGACATTAAGACATGCTTCACAAATTCAATGCATAGCTTGATCACCTAGGTGTTCTCAGTGGAGCAGCCCTCTGGACTCTTGGCCAATTGGGAAGGCTCAATTTGTCTTGCCCTTCCTGCTTCTTTTGACAGCTAAGGATGGAAATATAAACATTTACCTTTGACCTATCCCCAAACTCCAATTCACACTTTTTCTAAATTAATGCTATTTTTTCTCCACCATGGCACCTATGTATCCACAAACCCTCACACTACATTAGATCAATCCAGTTAAGTATTGTATGGAGCAGACATAGAGTCTACAATCAGTCCATTAGTCACTCAGTATGTTGAGAATATGTATGAACAATTAGCCCAGTTGTTTATTCTTGGAACTATATAGTTTAGGTTGTTTTCAGAAATAGACTTGCTAGAAGATAAGTATAGTTAAACATAATGAAATGGATGACAATTTAATTCTGGCGATTGTTCTAATGTTTTACTATTTTTATGATGTTTTATACTGTTTTTATCTAAGATGTATATTTATGCTTTTGTTGTCAGCTGCCCTGGATCCCTCTGCGGAGGTTGAGATAGGGTGGGATATAAATGTGTGAAATAAATAATAAATAAATATTTTGATTGTTGAGGATTGTGTCATGAATATATGGATGAACTGATCATTTGGTGGCACTTTCTGTTATACATTACATAATAAATAATGGTACCCCAAGTCTCTCTTACTGAAGAATTTCCTCTGTGTTTGTCTATATCTGGTAGTAGGTTTCGTTGGAGAATTCATCACAATCACAATCTATGAATATTTTTTAAATGTTACTTTTCAATCACTACCCTGTTCTAGGGAGGATTACTTTACGTGATTATCTAATTTTCTGATGGCAAGCATAACACAATGTTCATGCCTCTATGACCTAGTAGATATTGACTGTCATTGCTGACATTGATAGAATAATCAGGAAGGACTACAAGGGCCATCTGGTCCAACTTCCTTCTATGCACTGCTAATTTATTTATTTATTTATTTCAGGATTTTACCCCGCTCTTCTCAACCCCCGAGGGGGGACTCAGAGCGGCTTACAGTACGGCACAATTCGATGCCACATCATACAGTATAAAACCCCAAAACCCCACAACAATTAAAATACATTTAAACACATTAAAATACAGTTCCATCAGCAACATACACAGTCATTCCAAGTTAAAAACAATATTCACTCCATAAAAACATTGGCCCTCTTCATCCATTCTATTAAAATCCCCATCTAACATGCTGGTAGTGCTGGTGCGCAAACGCCTGGTCCCAAAGCCAGGATTTTACCTTTTTCCTGAATGCCAGGAGGGATGAGGTGGACCGTACCTCCATAGGGAGTGCATTCCACAGGCGGGGAGCCACCGCCGAGAAGGCCCTGTCCCTCGTCCCTACCAACCGCAATTGAGAAGTTGGCGGAAGCGAGAGCAGGGCCTCCCCGGATGAGCTTAGGTTACGGGAAGGGACGTAGCGGCCGATGCGTTCGGACAAGTAAACTGGGCCAGAACCGTATAGAGCTTTAAAGGTCAAAACCAGCACTTTGAATTGAGCCCGGAATTGGACAGGCAGCCAGTGGAGCTGACACAACAGGGGGATGGTATGCTCCCTGTATGCAGCACCCGTTAGTAATCTGGCTGCCGCCCGCTGGACTAATTGCAATTTCCGAACTGTCTTCAAAGGCAGCCCCACGTAGAGTGCGTTGCAGTAATCTATTCGGGATGTGACCAGAGCGTGGACGACCGTAGCCAGATCAGACTTCTCAAGGTATGGGCGCAGCTGGCGCACGAGTCTCAACTGTGCAAAAGCTCCCCTGGCCACCGCTGAGACCTGGGGTTCCAGGCTCAGCGATGAGTCCAGGATCACTCCCAAGCTGCGAACCTGCGTCTTCAGGGGGAGTGTAACCCCATCCAACACAGGCTGTAACCCTATGCCCTGTTCGGCCTTGCGACTGACCAGGAGGACCTCTGTCTTGTCTGGATTTAGTTTCAATTTGCTAGCCCTCATCCAGTCCGACACAGCAGCCAAGCACCGGTTCAAAGTCTGGACAGCCTCCTTGGTGACAGGTGGGAAGGAGTGACAGATCTGGACGTCATCTGCATACAGATAACACCTGACTCCGAAACTCCGAATGATCTCTCCCAGCGGTTTCATGTAGATGTTAAACAACATCGGGGACAGAACTGAACCCTGAGGGACTCCACAGGACAACGGCTGTGGAGCCGAACAGGTGTC